>PVIH01007659.1:8779-98548 GCA_004025045.1 Sigmodon hispidus | reverse complement strand
ACACACACACACACACACACACACACACACTGACAAATACACTTTAAAACAAAACAAACACTCTGAAGGCCAGAGAGATAGCTTAGTGGATTATGACCCTTGACTATATGACTATAGACCTACATTCAATTCCCAAAACCAACATGATAGAAAATGAGAACAAAGTCCTGAAAGTTGTCTTCTGACTTCCACCCAGGGAATATACACATGCACACACACATACACAGAACGCACTCACACATACACATGCATACACATGGACATGCACAGGCACACACATACAAACTCACATGCACCCAAACACACAAACACACATATTCACCCACCACCACTGACATACAAATAAATAAATGTCTTAAAAAAGAAGTGAAAGCTAACTATGCCTTATCCAAGTTGCAAAACTACGTGGAAAGTCATCCACAGTCTAATAAAAGAAATAGGCAATGCCTTCAGGCTAAACAGAGTTTCATGAGCTGTGCCTACATTACAAAAGATTAATAATAAATGTTCCAGGGTTGCTGGGAAAGTCCCAATTATATTTGCCACACTGTTTAAACGGGCGACAAGGCAAATGCCAAATGATGCGATCTATCTTCCATGAAGCCTGGCCAATAAATATAATTCTGTGCTGTGCCTTAATACAACTTTCTTTATCTTCTTGAATAAAACTTTCTTCATATTCTTGAGGGAAGACAAAGAAAAATAGCAATGCATGAGATAAATAAAGTCAATCATGAAACAACCTCATAAGCAAGAACTAAAATGCTTCCTCGGAATAACTTAAGAGTTCTTGCAGCATTCCAATCTTCAATCTCTTATTCTCTAAGAAAAGATTATGTCTCACACTCAGGGTCCTTTCATTGAATTCTGGTGTCTTGTCTCAAGCATCTTCTGTCAATCATATTTATTTCATTCAGACATTAAAACACCAATGCACCCTTAGCCATGAGGGAAGAAGACAGGCATCTTTAGACTTCCTCAAATACACACTTTAAATATGTCACGTCAAATGGATAACATCACTCAATACACAGAAATGTCTATAATTGTCAATGTTTGTAAACATTTGAATAAAATAAAATTTTGATGACTTACATTTATAGAGCATTAATTTTTGTTGCACTAGATACAGAAAACACAGACACACAAATTTGGAACTGTAAATAGATATTGTGGAATGTATAGGCCGTAGAGGTTCTAAAGGCCTGGAGACCAGCCTGGCCTCAGCCAGTACAAAGTAGTGGTTAACTGGTGCCTTAAGACATACCCTCCTAGCCCTTCCTCATAAGCCGATCTGAGGTTCTCCTGGGGCCTTGAGAACAAAGGCTGAATCCTGACACAAAGTAAGCTAGACCAGCAAGAGGCCACCATGCCAAAGCCACAGATACCAGCAAATCAAAGCCATTTATTTCCCTGGGCTGGGAGCAGGGTCTGAGAGAAGGCTATGTAAGGCTTTCCTCTCCCTCAATAAAATTGGACTTGCTTGTTTCAACTTGTCCCTGGAGGCTATGTTGTTGTTCTCTGCTCGTTCTTACCCTGTCCCTCAAGGGGAATTAGCAGGGCCCTGAACATAGAACATCCACAACATCTGACCCTGAACCAGGAGAACTCCAACAAGATACACGGAACACTATAAAGTCTATAAAGTTTGCATTGCTATGTTTAATATTTCTTACATGATGAGACAGCATCTCATTAGGTTCAGGATGCTTTTGAACTTGGGATTTTCCTGTCTCATCCCTGAATGCTAGCATTTCAGGAGAACGCCTCTGTTCTCTGGCAGTGCATTCCCTTTATTGCTAACCACCTAAAATAAATCTTTTGCAGTTCCATTTCTATCATTTGCAGAACTTCTCACAATGGTTTTCAGAAAGCCATGAGGTCCCGTGGCAGTTTTACTACCTTACTTAAGCTGGAACCTTATACAACCAGCCTGCAGCAGCTGTTTAGATGCTGGTACTAACACTAACTTTGCAGAGGGGCACAATCTACCAAACAGAGGAGTAAGAGGTTCTGAGAGATAGGTTTGCTAATCCTATATAAAACCAACCAGCAGCAGCAATCCTGCCCAGTATAGTTTCTTGGTTAAAAAAGAAGAAAGAAAGAAAGAAAGAAAGAAAGAAAGAAAGAAAGAAAGAAAGAAAGAAAGGAAGGAAGGAAGGAAGGAAGGAAGGAAGAAAGAAAACAGTGATGGGTAAATGTGCTTGCTCTGCAAACAAGAGGACCTGAGTTCAAATCCCCAGCAGCAGCACGTGTTCATAATCCCAGTGCTCCCACAGAGTGATGGCAGGTGGTGACAATGACAGGACAAATATTCTTAAGGCTCTCAGACCTGCTGGGCCTGGGTCATGCTGCTTTGAACAACTGAGAAATCCTGCCTCAAACAAAGTGGAATGTGAGGACAGATACCTGAGGCTGTTCTCTAACCTCCACATTGTAGCACATCACAAGTGCTCTCCCCCCAGCCCCCACACCACATCATATCACATTCACAAAAGATTTAAAAGAAAAAAAAAAGTTAATGCTTTTTGGAGCACTCTCCCTCACTTTCCCTGGTCCCTTGCTTTCTGGTGCTGCAGGAGCATTATCAAAGAGGAGTCAAAGCTCTCTCTTCTATATGTAAACCTCTCCTCCTTGTTGGCCTTGTATGAAAATAAGATGGGCATTCATGACCCACACCAGTGGCTACATCAGGAGTATAAGAGTCAGCCCTGGTGTCCAGAGACTGGAACAGCTATGTGATACCAACTGACCTCAAACTGGGAGTTTCCTGACCTCTAGACCAATGAGAGTGGAGACACAGTAAAAGACTTCACAAAAGGAAGATCTAATTTCTAGCCTGCGCTGAGTTATTCATGAAGCATTAATACTAACGTCCACTAATGCCTTCAGCCCTCTCAAAGAAGCTGCTCTTCAAGTGCCGTGGTCATGCTTCTTATGACAGTTAATAGTCAAGAAAAATGTGTCTGAGGACCACTAAAGCACACTTAATTTCAAGAAAAGATGGGCAATTTTATGAATGAAACAGCCATCATCAGAGTTCCCAAGGCTCTGACTCTGACGATGTAGGTCATACACTCATTAACTTCTGAGTGACAGAGAAAGCAGGTTTTACTTCAGTGTTTCCCCATGGTACCACAAGGACCTGTGGGTACAGGACAAACAGGAAAGGCAGGTCTCCTCTGGGGCATGCTCTTCCTCTTACCTACATACTGAAAATTCATCAGAGCATTGCCAAAAACATGATGATGTTTTCTCTACATATCAAGATTTAATCTCTTCACTTAATCTTGCATTCCAGGATGCTCCCGACTCAAAAACCTTGTACCTCCTGAACTCTAGTTTGGGAAGCTTTTCTCCCAGATGAACCAGTGGCTTCTCCTTGACCTCTTGCAGTTCTTCTCAGGTAAACCATACTAACTGAAGTATTTCCCAGACACCTGTCTTTAAGATGGTACTCCACACACACTGCCCTGACTGCCAGTTCCATTCTGCATTCCTCACAAACCTACTATCTCACATATTTACATGTTTCCTATTATTTAAATCGAAACATCAAAGTAAAAGATATCATGATTTATTTTAAAACCTCTGCAGTATCACTAGGTCATAGAAATGGCACATAACACATACCAAACAATAATTAGCATTTTGATCACTTAGTGGACCCACTGAGAAGCAGGAGAGATTTGAAGTGTACAGGCTGATATTGCCCAGTGGTACAGTGCATAAATAGGGTACAAGGACCTGAGTTGGATTTCCAGGGCTAAGTAAGTAATTTCATAAATAAAACACATAAATAAATAAATACATAATAAAGACTTCGAAAGCACTCATAACGGTTCTTTTGTCTCCCCCTCTCCTCCTCAAGGCTGGAATTCACTTTGCAATCTATTCACTATAGCTTTTAAGGGACTGCAATTGTGGAGAACGAAGGCACCCCTACTATTCCCACAAAGGAGACACAATGCACACAAACACAACCTAATGCATGCTTACAATGTACCAGGCACTGCCCTAAGTACTGTAAAAGATTATTCACCTTACCTCTCCCATGTTCCTGGATAGGTAGGATCAACATAGTAAAAATGGCAATTCTACCAAAGGCAATCTACAGATTCAATGCACTGCCCATCAAAATCCCAACACAATACTTTTTGGACCTTGAAAGAACAATACTCAGTTTCATTTGGAATAACAGGAAAGCCAGGATTGCCAAAACAATTTTACTCAACAAAAGAACCTCAGGAGGTATCACCATGCCTGACTTCAAGTTATACTATAGAGCTACAGTAATAAAAACAGCCTGGTACTGGCATAAAAACAGACTTGTGGATCAATCAAATAGAATTGAGGATCCAGACATTAACCCAAAAACCTATGAACACCTGATCTTTGACAAAGAGGCCCAAAACATTCAATGGAAAAAAGATAGTATATTTAACAAATGGTGTTGGCATAGCTGGATGGAAGTGTGTAGAAAAATGCAAATAGATCCGAGCCTGTTACCCTGCACAAAACTCAAATCTAAGTGGATCAAAGACCTCAACACAAACCCAGCCACTTTAAACTTGATAGAAAAGAAAGTGGGAAATACACTTCTACAAATTGGAACAGGCGACCACTTCCTAAATAAAACACCAGTGGCACAGACACTAAGATCAACAATCAATAAGTGGGATCTTCTGAAGCTAAGAAGCTTCTGTAAAGCCAAGGACACTGTCAATAGGACAAAACGACAGCCTACAGAATGGGAAAAGATTTTCACCAACCCTACAAGTGATAGAAGACTGATCTCTAAAATATATAAAGAGCTTAAGAATCTAGAGCCTAAAACCTTGAATAACCCAATCAAAAAATCGGGTACAGATCTAAAAAGGGAGTTCTCAGCAGAAGAATTACGAATGGCAGAAAGGCACCTGAAAAAGTGCTCATCATCTTTAGCCATCAGAGAAATGCAAATCAAAACAACTTGTGATACCACCTAACACCTGTTAGATTGGCTAAGATAAAAGGCACAGATGACAGCCTATGTTGGAGAGGATGCGGAGCAAGGGGAACACTCTTCTATTGTTGGTGGGAGTGTAAGCTTGTTCAGCCACTTTGGAATGCAGTATGGTGGTTTCTCAGAAAATTGAAAATCAATCTCCCCAAGGACCCAGCAATACCACTTCTGGGTGTATACCCTAAAGATGCACAGTCACACTCCAAAGGCATTAGCTCAACTATATTCATAGCAGCATTATTTGTAATAGCAAGAACCTGGAAACAACCTAGATGCCCCTCAACTGAAGAATGGATTAACAAACTCTGGTACATCTATCTACACAATGGAGTACCACTCAGCAGTAAGAACAAATGATATCCTAAAATTTGCAGGCAAATGGATGGACTTGGAGAATATCCTCCTGAGCGAGGTATCACAAACTCAGAAAGATAACCAGGGGATGTACTCACTCATTAGTGGACTCTAAACAAACAAACAAGAAAAAAGCCAAGCATGCCCGAGCTGCAAACCACTGAACAGCTTGGGATCAGAAATACCCTGGACTAACTCCTGGGATCCCACTCCCCCTAGAGGAACACCTGACTCACTCTTGAGGGAGTGGGGAGAAAGCTGGATCTACCAGGAGTGGAGACTGAACTAAGCAATATTGGGTCAGTGGGTCCATGGGACTGTCTGCTGCCTGCCCAGGGAGGGGATGGGGAGTTGTGGAAAAGAATGACCTGATGTGGCGGGAGGGGGAAGGGACCTTGAATAAGGATATACAAGGTTAGAAAGTGTGACTTCTTTGTTCATAATGATGATAATAATAATAAAAAAAAATACTAAAGAAAGCAAAAAAAAAAGATTATTCACCTTAGCATAATTCTGCAATGCAAGTTCCTATTTCATTTTTCTGAATGAAACACTGAGGTGCAGACTTAAAGTTGTAGTCACAAGTTCCAATTTGAAATTGGCCCACTTTCCAAAAGCTACACTGTTCTCTCCAAAAGGAAAGCTAATTGGAGGGTACACGTAAGATGAAGCATTTGTGTTTGGGGTAATATCGAAAGCAATGCCACATAAAACAACACAGATATTCCTAGGCCTAACATGCCTTTAATGTCAAAGGAGGATAAATCAGGTACAGGAGGCTGGAGACACTGGCTGGTGATTTTCCTTTAAGTGTTAAAAAGTTGGAGAATTGGAAGGAGAAATCTACATTTGAAAATTTATTACCAACACTGATATCACTCTTAAGTCTTTGGGACTAGAATAGGAAATAGCCCTGGAGCATTAGAGTTGATGCTGGCATAGGAAGTTAAAGGGCAAGGATTAAAATGGCAGAGCAAGTAGATCACAGAATACACAGGGAGTTTGCTGAGAAACAGCAGGCAAAGAGGTTAGTTACCACATGAAAGGGGAGAGACTATGAAAGACCTGAAGTGCTGAAACTGAGTTTATTTATAAGAATATATTAACTAACACATACACAAGAACTTTCGTTTGTGTGTTTTGTTTTTTAAGACAAGTTGTGTGTGTGTGTGTGTGTGTCTGTGTGTGTAGCCCTAGCTGTCCTGGAGTTCACTATGAACTCATAGACATCCAAGTTGTTTGGAGACAATTACCAAGAGAAAAGAAAAAACTCAAAGTGCAGATCTGTTTTTATTTAAAATTTCCTTTCTTAAATAGCAGGCCTTGAGATATATCAAATACCCATTTTTCTCCTTGAACTAAAATCCTAAGAACCACTGACGACAACAGAGGTTAAAAAACAAATCCTTATTTGTGGTCATGCTGAAAATGTCATTTGCAATCATCTTGCCTAATGCCTACTAAAGTCAGCATTTTTATTTAACATCTTTCCTCAAACACTTAGACATATAACCAAAAATGTCCTTACGTTTCAGACTCAGTCATGCAGAGTTCTCAGTAGAAACACCTTGTAGTGTTTCTGCAGTAATTTACTGAGTACATGACACATGAACCATATCTTGTCCGCTGTAAGCACTCGATGAAAGTGGTCATTATCTTTTGCTTTCTTCTTTTTCTTAGTGGTTTGTATTTTAATGTAAAATAGTTTATGAGCACATTCGTGTTGAAACAATTCAAACAGCACATAAAATAAAAGTTAGATATGAAAACCTTATCTCCATCCCTTAGTACTGGTCCCCAAAGGTATCTCCAGGAATACTCTCACAGGTCATGTATTTTATGCCATGTAATATAGTTGCAGATCCAAACAGTTTTCAAGTAAGTTGAATCACTCTATATAGACAACTCGCTAATTTGCTTTTCCCCTCTCCTCTAACATGCTTTGAATAACTACTCTTCTTTGCAAGTGTTATCTCTGATAGCCAACAGCCTTTACTATTACTAAATAATACTGTAACAAATATTACATTAATATGCATACTTTTGGAATTACATCTTGATAATAAAGCCTAGAGACATACCTCCTTGATCCAGGGTTACATTCATATTTAAGTTAGAATAATAATGTGAAACTTTCTGAGGTGTGCCATACTTCTAAAGTCTTAAAAAATGTTAATCTAAATCAGAAAATAATAACACAAATGTATGGATGGATTTCACTAGGTGAAAGTACATATGATGTGAAGGTATCTCTGTTAGGACATAAAGCCTAGCAGAGACACCTTCAGAGAATAGTTAATGAGGAAGACTAACAGCTCATAGATGCAAGAGAGTTTGCTGGCAAGAAGCTGGAAGGGGACCAGTAGAAGCAACTCTCATACTGGAACTGAATTTTAAAAAGAAGATCATGCGCAGCATACTGCTTATCTCAAGTCAAGTCCTTTCGGAATATTTATAATGCCACCCTTGAAGCTGAACTTGATGTAATGTGGAAAAGCACTGACATGTTTAAGAACGGTGCAATCCTTTTACTCTGATATCATGGAACAATCTGAAGACACGTGGTTCTTTTTGTTTTAACTGGGAGATTAAAGCTAATATGTTGTTCAAAAATAGGCACAAGAATGCAACATTTAATTCCAACACATGGGTCACAGAGGGAAATGAATGCTTGAGTTCCAGCACAGCTTGGTCAACATAGAGTGGCTCCAGGATGGTCAGGACTACACAGTGAGACCCTGACTGACAAAGAGAATACATAACAAACTTCTTAGAGGAACATATGACTATATCTTATTCATGAAGACATTTCCTCACAAAGAGATGCATTTGAACTGCTGCTATAATTTAGTTACAATAATCAAAAACTGCAGAGAAATCAAATATCCACTGTCTAGTGAACTGAAAAATTGTACCACAGCCATACAAGGGAATACTACTTAGTAATAAAAACAGACCAACTCTTGACACATGCAGCAACACTGAATTTTCACAAAGCATTATATTAGCAAAGAGATTCCATAAAAAAAAATGATTGCGTTCATATGAAATCTGAGAAACAGCAAAGTGGCAGTAACATCATTGACTTGCTATAGACCAGAGAGCAGGAGAAAGGAACTAATTGCAAACAGGAACAAAGAAAATGTGGCCATTATTAGAAATGTTTAGGGACATAAGGCAATGATTACACAGCTGTATGCATTCCAAAATCCCCAAATTGTAAGTTTAATTTTATTGTATAAAAATTCTGTCATGACAAAGCTATTTTTTTTTTAGTTTTTCCCATATCCACTACTGCTCCCTCTCTCACCCATTCTCCCAGTACTTCACCAGCCTCTTCTCTCACCTCCCTCCCCCATGCTTCACTCCCCAGAGAAGGCAAGGAATCCCAAGATGAGTCGATTTGGTCTGGCATATCCAGTTGAGGTAGGACCAAGTCCCTCCCCCAAGTAACAAGGTTGAAAAAGGTGGTATCCCCCTTCGAGAAGCCAATTCATGGACTAAGGATAGGCTCTAGTCCAATTGCAAGAGGCTCCAGAAACTTCCCATGCCTTTCAACTATCATCTACATTCAGGGATTCCAGATCCTTTCCATGAAGATTTGTTCACTGTCATTTCAGAATCTGTTAGTTCCCAACAGCACAAGACAGCCTTCTCCATGGGTGTCTCCATCATGATCCTTATGCCTCCGCTCATGTAATCTCTCTCCCTCTCTTCAGCTGGACCAGCAGCTCAGCCAGATGTTTAGATATGGATCTCGGCATCTGCCTCTATCAGCTGCTGGATGAAAATTCTACAATGGCAATTAGGTTGATCATTCATATGATAATAGAGAAGGGCCAGTTTAGGTACCCTCTCCACTATTGCTTGGAGTCCTAGCTGGACTCAATCTGTGGGCTCTTGGGTGTTTCCTAGTATCACGTTTTTCTCTAATCCCACAATGGCTCCCTCTATCAGGATATCCACTTCTTTGCCCTCCCTCTCCTTTGATACCCCCCCTACCGCTCTACCATACCATTCTCTCATGTTTTCTTCTCCTCTCACCTCCCCTTGCTTCTTCCACCTCCACCCCCACCTCCATATGATCACAATTTATTCAGGGGACATTAGTGCACACAGCTATGGACACCTGATTTTTGACAAAAAGGTCCAAAATAGACAATGGGGAAAAATATCACTTTCAAAAAAATGGTGCTGGCATAAATGGATAGAGGTATGTAGACAAATACAAATAGATCGCTATCTATCACCCTGTACAAAACTCAAGTCCAAGTGGATCAAATACTTCAACATAAACTCAGTTACACTGAACCTGATAGAAAAAAAAAGTGAGAAATACCCTTGGACACGTTGGCACAGGTGACCACTTTCTAAATATAACACAGATACTGAGTGCAACAGTCAATAAATAAGACCTTCTCAAACTGAGAAGCTTCTGTAAGGCAAAGGACACAGTCAATAAGACAAAACTACAGCCTAGAGAATGGGAAAAGATCTTCACCAACACTACATAGGACAGAGGACTGATCTCTAAAATATATGGAGAACTGAAAAAACTAGAGGCCAAAGAGCCAAAGAACCCAGTTGGAAAATGGGGAACAGACCTAAATAGGGAATTGTCAATGAAAGAACTCCAAAAGGCTGAAAGACACTTAAAGATTTGTTCAACATCCTTAGCTATTAGAGAAATGTAAATTAAAACAACTCTGAGATACCATCTTACACCTGTTAGAATGGCTAAGATCAAAAACACAGATGACAGCCTATGTTGGAGGGGATGTGGAGCAATGAGAACACTGTCCATTGCTGGTAGGAATGTAAACTTGTGCAGCCACTATGGAAATCAGTATGACAGTTTCTCAGAAAACTGAGAATAAATTTACCTCATGATCCAGCAATATCACTCTTGGGCATATACACAAAAAAAGCACAATCATACAAGGACATTTGCTCAACTATGTTCATAGCAGCATTATTCATAATACTCAGAACCTGGAAACAACCTAAATGCCCTTCAACTGAAGAATGCATTAAAAAAATGTGGTGCATTTATACAATGGAATAGTACTCAGTAGTTAAAAAAAAAAAATTAGATTCTGCCAATTGGCAGGAAAATGGATGGATCTGGAGAGTATCATCCTAAGTGTGGTAACACAGACCCAAAAAGACAGACATGGTGTGCACTCACTCATAAGTGGGTTTAGACATAAAACATAGAATAACCAGGCTACAATCCACAAACATTTACTCAGCATCTAAGTAACAGGAGTAAGTTAAGAGAGACATCCATAGATCCTCCTGGGAAGGGGAAATAGAGAAGATCTCTTGACAAAGCTAATTTTAAAAATTAAAAAAAAAAACCTCACTCCTATATGTCCTCATTCATCATATATAAATCTTCACTTATTGTGTACATAATATGTATTTATTATATGTCATATATTACGTATCTAAAATTTATATCTTGATAAACCAAACTTTTAGAAATAAGATTCGTGAATAAGTGTCAGACACTGCTTTATGAGTGGGCACATTTACAATGCAAATATGCCCCAGGAAATATGATTCAGATTAAGAAATCAGTTGTACTATTTGTTTATTTCATTTCAACTGAATATGTACTAAAACCTCATACAATAATGCCTCTGATATCACCATCATCCTGAATATCAAATTTTTTTATTTTTTTATTTTGATATGTAAACAGAATCTATATTATACAACAGGCATCTGAAACTGAATTTACCTCAGTTACTGACCAAATCCAGATAAGGCAATGCTACTTTTTAAAATTCTGTCTGTTATAAACAAGAAATCATTCAATTGCCTTCGAAGGTTTATTTTTAATAAGCTGACAATTTTACATTCCCTATCTTCTCATTCATCAGTGAAATTTATGTAAATTATATTCTATCAATTTGTAATAAATGTCAAAGGAAAAGTCCTTTTATTTGAAAAAATGGCATAAATAGGCACAGATGAAAATGTGTT
The DNA here is from genome assembly GCA_004025045.1 of Sigmodon hispidus. Lineage (NCBI taxonomy): Eukaryota > Metazoa > Chordata > Mammalia > Rodentia > Cricetidae > Sigmodon > Sigmodon hispidus. The sequence goes on along the minus strand of PVIH01007659.1, from coordinate 87,198 downwards.
GCTTTTTGTCCTCCTAATTATGGAGCCTGATACCCAGGTAGGGAAGGAGGTTGTGGAATTTTTCTGTTTGCTTCTAAATCCCAGTCTTAAGTTGCATTTCCCAGCCCTGGGAACAAGAGATTCGTCTTAGTTCTACAAAGCAGTTTAATGTAAGCAGTTTCTTCTTCTATTCTTGAGAATAAACAAAAGCATACAACCATGTCCCTCCAAGGCAGCTAGAAAGATGTAAATCCAGAAAGAAAACAGAACCCCAGGAGTACTCCTTCATCTGCCATGGTTCTGCTTCCCACTGGACTCTGGGATGTGGGTTACTGTTTCCTTGTAGAAGAAGGTAAAAAAGTAGTCACAGAAAACACAACTAAGAAGAGAAGGTTGAGCTAAATGTGTATAACCAGGAGTGAGTGATGCCAGGATCCCCATGGATCATCCTAGTACACTCTAGAAGGCACTTTAGGATGACTATGGACAGGGAATCCAAGCCTGCTTCAGGGAAGATTCCCAAATCCATTCCCAGAATAATCCTGAACTCTTAAATCCCAGCTCATAGGCTTCTTGTTAAGCACTACATTCAACCATCACTAGCTGATGGTGTAGATTTAATGATGATACAGGTTAAAGGAAATGGCAGAAAAACAGGCACATTCTTAAGAATTTGTTTCCTAAACACAGACTACATTATTTTACCCAAGAGGCTCGCCTCTCTTCCCAGGAGAAAGCTTTTTGGCAGTCTGATGGCTTATCATTCCAAACAGAAACTCGGTCCAGGTAATTAATCTCACTAATCCCTGACTGAGCTGTTACTCATTCCAACCTTGTTTGCTTAATTCTCAAGGAGTGAGATTTGGTTCACCTATGCAGTCCCTGGGCAGCAGACACTGTGAATGTGAAAAGACACTCTTCTACAAACCAGGTGCCAACACAGCAAGTGTCCGATGGACTGAACTCATCAGTCTTCTGCACAATCTGGATGGACCATCCTTCTGTCCTTCCTCTAGCCTGCTTCTACTCATAACATAGCTGAACAGATTCAAAATACTATCAATAACAGGAGTTATTAGTGACCCACAGAAAGTATTATACAATGTTAAAAGGGTCAGAGGTCTTAGAGGGCCACTGTGACAGTTAATCAGCATTATCAATTTAATTCTGACTCCCCTAGGAAGCATTCTTTTGAGTGTGCCTGTATAGGTGGGACCAAGTCATTGCCTAGAATAGAGAATAAATAGAAGAGAAGGAGGCAGAAGGTAATACCAGCATGACTCACTTTCTGTTTCCTGATCCATCCACCAGGATGTGATCAAGCAATTGTCTCCTGCTCCTACCCCGACCATGCCTTGTCTACCTACAATGGACCTTATTTCTTCAAACCGTGAGCCAAAACCAACACCTCCCTAAGGCTGTGTCTTATCAGGTACTTTACCACACTGAAGGGTAGAGTAAGCAGTACACTCACCAAACCCACTAAAACTTCAGTGCAGGGAAGGATTAATTAGGGGTGTTATGTGTAGCCAGAAGATTTTCTGTCCACCTGGGCCTTTGGTCTAGACAAATCTCTCTTACCAAAGGTCTGGTAGCTGCTGATGAAATAATTACTCAGAGGCTAATATTAATTACAAACTGTTTAGCCTATGGCTCAAGCTCATTACCAACCTGCTCTTACAATTTAACCCATTCTATTAATGTATGCCTTGTGGTGTGGCTCTGTGGCCTTACTTGTGTCCCATCACATCTTGCTCCCCTGGCAGCTGACAGTACCTATGTCTGACTTAGCCCTTCTCCTCTCTCCCTCTCTGCCTGAATTTCCTACCTGGCTGTAAGCTGTCTTACAGCTTCTTTATTAACTAATGGAAGCAACATCTATTCACAGCGCACAGAAAGACATCCCACATCAGTTTCAGAGTTCTTTTCTAAATGTTCTTGAGTTCCCAAGTGTTTTCTATATGAATGGCTGACTTCAGTGACTGACCCAGTAAACTATTTCTTTCTCTTAAAGATTGGTGTAGGGGCCAATGAGATTGTTCACGGGGTAAGGGTGCTTGCTACCAAGTCTTGCGACTCAAGTTCCATTCCCAAAATCAACATGGTAGGAAAGAACCAACTCAAGTTGTCCTCATACTTCCCCATGTACACACAAACACACATACGCACACTAATAAGGTAGTTAATTTTTAAAACACATAAAAAATTGAATACTAGCAAAATATGGTTAAATGTGCAAAAAGATAAATTATTGACATAAAGCAGAGAAAGTCAAATGGAAGAAGGTTCTAAGGTGCATTGTGAATTTAGAACTGCAAAGGTTTTGAAGTAGGAAATAGAAGCTATTCCAGGAAGATTTGTGTTCTGGAATGTGGGTGTGTGGTTGAACCTTGTCATCATACATAGTACTATTTAACATTTCCCCAGTAAAATACATAATGTAATAGATGGCAAGGGTCCACCTTCTCATTACTATACAAGAGAAATGAAAGAAACAACTTTCTAGATTACAATAATTTCCAACATGAGGTTAGAATAAAAGAAAGCCTATATATAAGTAACAAAATGATGGAGGCTGACTGTTTAGACATAAATAGAGTTCTTTGAAGTCACAGTGTATGTAGATAACAAAGCATTTGTAACATGACTACTTTAACGGATTAAAATATTACAAACGTTTTTATTTATCAACATGTTTACCGTACTGATGGGTCTTTTCTGTTCATTCTTCAAAACTGTTTTACAGTCTAATACACAGCAAATGCAGGTGACAGCAGGCTATGGACAATCAATGTAACCCAGTAGGGAAAATACCTCGAACCAAAACAGATGTGGGTGAAATACAATACCAAGAAAGTGCACACCCAGCACCCGGTAATACAGTAGCCTTTAGATAATCAAAATAAGGCTGTTGCTTGTGGACACCAAGTGGGAAGCAGGGGAAGGGAACAGAAGGCACACTAGAGAAGGATGGAAGGCACGCACACTACTGGGCACATAGGCAGAGAATGCCTTTAGAATCTCTGAGCTCAGCTGCTTATTTTATTCTTCCCTGCTTGGTGTGTGCTAGATTCCATGCCTGGTGGTCATCTTGACATCTGAAGGGGAATGCAGAGAAATGGGAAGGGAAGCACACACAGAGGATGAAAGGGTTAGAAAAGAAGACAAGTCAAAGGCAAAGCTGTGAAGGAAAAGCTGAGAATGCCTTTTCAGGTTCCAGGATTATATGGCGTATGGTAGGGGGAAAGCTCACTAGCTATTCTCATGTCTACTCAGGGCAAACCAGAAAGAAATGGCTTCCATAGAAACAGTGGAAAATTTAGGTCTGAAGGGAAATTGAGGCATCTTCAAAGGTCACTTAAAACTGGTTAGACATGTCCTGCATCAGTGGTGGTGACAGTATGCGAAGTGAGAACTACATCACAGGGTCCTTTGAAGTGCTAATATCCTGGAGTCTTTATCAAGATGCTCATTTAAATGCACCAAGAGGACTGATTCTTCTGAATTAAAGAAAAAAAAATGAAAAGAAAATTGCTTTAGTCCATAATATCACTTATCACTTATGATATAAGATCTTTTACCCCAGAGTGATCTCTCTCTCTCTCTCTCTCTATATATATATATATATATATATATATATATATATATATATATATATATATATATATAAAGTTTCCCTCCATTTTCTGATGGAGCTAATGCAGAAGGATTGGATTGTTCCCTAAGCAACAGATTTGTACTCCCAAACAATCTCTGGGTCTTTGCAAACAGTAGTCACAAGACTGAAAAATATCGAGGTGCACACATATCAACCCTCAAAAGTCCTCTCTCCAGTTGGGAGTTCACATTTCAACTCTTCTCCCCTTTGGCTCTCCTCCTTTCCTGCCTGGTGTTCACACAGCAGCAGCCGCACTTTGCCATTGAGCTACAGAGTGCAGCACTCCAGGGGGCTCTGTGGTTTCTATGGAAGGGTGGGGAGTGGCTCATGGTTTAGGTGGTCTGCAAGATCAATGCTGTAATAATGTGAACCCTTCCAAGGTAGTCTAGCAGTCAGCAGACAAACTTTAGGAATGGATTCTTCTAGAATCATCTAACACTATAAATAGCTCCCAGGCCATGGCCTGCATTGCTGGAATATCTTTTTACTCAAAGGAAAAGATGAAAGAGCTGGCAACCTTTGGAGCCTGTCTAGATTTTTAGTCTATTTGTTGCCTGGTGACTGCGCTTACCTCTGTCCCCTAATCACCTCATGGAGCTACAGAATTATGTCCAGTATTCACATCCCCCAATAAAGAGTAACAGGATGTTTTCTTTGCAAGCATGCAGAGAAATTTTTGGAATTCTACTAGCAGTGTACATCTGAATCCAAAATGGGCTCTCAAACTGAATTTGTCTTTATTCCCTTTAAACTCAAAGCTGTTTTTCTCTCTTTCTAATAGAGTCAAACCATGTGAAACAGGAAGAAGAGAATAATGTTAATATAATAAGTTCATCTGGAAATAAGAACAGAAGTATTTGTCTTTCTACTTAGTTTAATGAATCCCTAGCCATCTATGTAACAAGTTTTATTGTCTCAAAATGTTATTTCTCTGGGTATTTATAACTTACAGTTCATTTCAGAGAAATCTTTACCTGAAATGAAAATGAAATGCTGTCTCGATTCATGAGAAGCTGAGATGGATGGTCTCTGTGTTAGTCCACTTTATGCTGTAGCACATGTGCCTGTGCATCCAAGTGCTCTTCTACACGTGTGTGTGGGGGTAATTAAGGGGCAAACATTCTCTTTCTCACAGTCTCAGAGGTGTGGCTGTGGCTAGCTCTGTGACTTCTAATCTGTGATGAGGCCGAAGCATCCCAGCAGAAGGGTGCAGTTACAAGTAGTGATCATGGAAGGAAGAAGGGGTGGGGAAGAGAAGAAAAGAGGGAAGAGGAGGAAGAGAAGATGGGGAAACAGTAAGTGAGGAAAATGACAAGATACAAGCTTGAAAGGCGGGGCTGGAGAGATGGCTCAGCGGTTAAGAGCACCGGCTGCTCTTCCAGAGGACCCGGGTTCGATTCCCAGCACCCACATGGCAGCTAACAACTGTCTGTAGTTCCAGTTCCAGGCAAACACCAAGGCAAATAAATAAAGTTTTAAAAAAAAAAAAGAAAAAAAGAAAAGAAAACCTTGTTTAAAAAAAAAAAGAAAGAAAGAAAGGCAAGTAGACCCTCTGTGACCACTTCTTCCAAGGATGTCCCACAGTCTAATAGCCCATCCAGCTATGAGCTCAACCAATAAACCTGTGATGATGTCAGTGGTCCCATGATCTGATCACCTGTCAATATGCCACCAGATGGGGCCAAGGAACCAAACATGCAACATATGGGCACTTTGAATCAAATTGAGACGTCATAACCAAACAATCTTTGTTTATTTTTGTAATTTAAATAATTTAGAATTTATTCATTTGTAATTTATTTGTTTGAATTTGAGCTATAAACTTTCACTTCTTTATTTCAAAACTTTGTGAATTATTCAGATTCAACTCAGGTTCAGGGTTGAAAAGAGCAGAGAAAGTACTGGAAAAAGGAATGATTCTCTTGACAGTAATTATATAAACTTAAGAAGGAGAAGGTACAGGTAGAATGACTGATTTTTTAAAATAGAATAAAGTCTTATTTTATTCATGTATCCCCTTGTTCCAACTCCCTTCCCCCTCCTGACCCTCCAGGTCAGTGTTCAGTGTCCCTCATCATCATCTCACAATCCCCTCCCCAGAAACAGCAAGAGGTCCCAAGGTCATCCACTCCAGGCAAGTCTGATTTCCTCATCCTAATATCAAGAGTGGGTTAGAGAATGGGCTCCAAGGTGCCAACCAGTTCATGCACAGAAAACACAGTCTAAATTCTGCCCTTGAGGCTCCACATGTTGTCCATGCTAGTGGACAGTTGCCTATCCTTGGAGGGCTCAGTTCCTTTTACAGATGGTCCCAGGTGGTCATTCTTGATTCAGTGAGCTCCCCAGAGCTCCAGCCAGTCATCACTGTGAGTATTTTCCTCATAATTCTTATCCCCTTGCTCATATAGAGTCTCCTCCTTTGCTACCAGCTGGACCAGAGACTGAGTCCAGTGCTCAGCCATGTATCCCTGCCTCTACATCTATTCATTGTTGGATGTAAGTTCTATGATGACACTTAGGGTGGTTATTCATTTGATTACAGGGGAAGTCCTATTTAGGCAACACCTTCACTATTGGTTGGAGACCTAGAAAGGGACATCCAGTGAGTTTTGGAGGTTTCCCTAACATTAAGTCTCTTTCCAACCTCACATTTGCTTCCTCTATTAAGATCTCCATCTCTTTTTTTTTTCCTCTCTCCTTGTTGTTTCTCTCACTTAATCATCTCCTCTCATGATTTGTTCCCAACTCTTCTTGGTTGCAACCACTTATGCTCCAATTACCTAAGGAGATCTTCTCTAGTTTCTCATCCTAGGGGACTCCCTGGATGTCTCTCTTAAATTCCTTCAGATCCCAACCTGTTCAGTGGTTGTGGTTTGCAGCTTGGGTGTTCTTTACTTTTTGTTTAAAGTCCACTAATGAGTGAGTACATTCCGTGGTTCTCTTTCTGTGTTTCTGATACCTCGCTCAGGAGGATATTTACAAAATCCATCCATTTGCCTGAGAAATTTAGGATATCATTTTTTTCTTACTGCTGAGTAATACTCCATTGTGTAGACATACCACAGTTTGTTAATCCATTTTTCTGTTGAGGGGCATCTAGGTTGTTTCCAGGTTCTTGCTATTACAAATAATGCTGCTATGAACCTGGATAGGTAGGATCTACATAGTAAAAATGGCAATCTTACCAAAAGCAATCTACAGATTCAATGCAATTCCTATCAAAATCTCGACACAATTTTTTACACACTTTAAAAGAACAATACTCAATTTCATTTGGATTAACAGGAAAGCCAGGATTGCCAAAACAATTTTGTTCAACAAAAGAACCTCAGGAGGCATCACCATCCCCAACTTCAAGTTATACTATAGAACTACAGTAATAAAAACAGTTTGGTACTGGCATAAAAGCAGATTTGTGGATCAATGGAATCGAATTGAATATGCAAACACTAAACCACACACCTATGAACAACCTGATTTTTGACAAAGAAGCCAAAAATATCCAAGGGAAAAAAGATAGTATCTGGAACAAATGGTGTTGGCATAAGTGGATGATAGTGTCTAGAAAAATGCAAATAGAACCAAACCTATCACCCTGCACAAAACTCAAATCCAAGTGGATCAAAGACCTCAACATTAAACCCAGCTACACTGAACTTGATAGAAAAGAAAGTGGGAAATACCGTCCAACACATTGGCACAAGTGACCACTTCCTAAATATAACACCAGTAGCACAGACACTAAGAACAACAATCAATAAGGGGGACCTCCTGAAACTGAGAAGCTTCTGTTAAGCCATGGACACAGTCAATAAGACAAAATGACAGCCTACAGAATGGGAAAAGATTTTCATCAATCCTACAAATCATGGAGGACTGATCTCTAAAATATATAGAGAACTCAAGAAACTAGAGCCCCAAGCCTTAAATAACCCAATTAAAACATGGGGTTCAGAACTAAAAAGGGAATTCTCACAAGAATTAGAAATGGCTGAAAAGCACTTGAAAAAATGCTCAACATCTTTAGCCATCAGAGAAATGCAAATCTAAACAACTTTGAGATACCACCTCACACCTGCCAGATGGACTAAGTTTAAAGACACAAATGACAGCCTATGCTGGAGAGGATGCAGAGCAATGGGAACACTCCTCCATTGTTGGTGAGAATATAAACTTGCTCACCCTCTCTGGAATGCAGTATGGAGGTTTCTCAGAAAACTGGGAATCGATCTCCCCAAGGATCCAGCAACACTACTACTGGGCATATACCCTAAAGACACACTTTCGCACTCCAAAGGCATTAGCTCAACTATGATCATGACTGAAATATTTTATAGGATGATTTGCATGAATCTGATGAGTCACTACAGCCTGTACTCCAAACACCACACTCATCTGGTTCCAAATTATCCAACATCTGTGTAGGGTAGCTGGATAATTATCTAACAGCAATTCCATCTGTCCATCCCTCAAGGAGACTTGAATATGTGGAATGAAAAGTGAGAGCTATGAGACACAGGAACATAGAAAAAAGCCTTGAAATATTAAATGTGCACAAAGGAAACAAAAATAACCCAGGTAAAATCTCCATTCCTTTATGAGCAACGCTGGTGGGGGGGGTAAGATAATCGTGCATCTTTAATATGAGAACTAAGCTATGAGGAGATGGTATATCTGTAAGAAAACTATTTAAAGCACCAGTCTTTTGAACCCACCAAGTCTCAGATTAAAGTGTTTACTATGGCTGTTTTTCAATATACTTATAAACTATCTTTGGCAAGGTTTATTCACATGGTTTCATTAAATTTTTGTCATTTAAAACACACAGAAAAGATGTCTGTGGCTTCAACAAAGGAGGATTGCATTTATTTAATAGAAAGCAAGACAAAACCCAGTAAGCCATCACCGATTGGGGTGGCTGTGCAGCTCAAGGCACACACATCACATTTGGCAGAAGCTGAGGTAGGGGAGCTGTTCATTAGGGCTGGAGGAATGATACCGAGGAATTGGAATTATAATACAAAGACATTCTATGATCCTAGATGTCCTGCATTCCTGCCCCTTGAAGACAACAAATTTTGCTTTTTAGTCACCTAACTGATGTTGGTGTTACACACACACACAAACACACACACACACTCCCCATTGATAACAAATTACAACTATTCCTTACCCCAATTTATTCCAGAAAGAGTGAAGGTAAAGGACTGCAGCTGAGGGATAAGGCAGTACAAAGATACAGCAAAGTGGACCGGGAAGACTTGTCTATATTGAGCCTTGGATTCTTCCAGAACTGTATCTACAGCTTCAGCAGTGAGGCAAGGCCATCAGAAGTGGAAGGGTGCTGTCTCCACAGCTGCTAACTTTGTTAATACTGAGTTGATACCAAAAGATTGGAAACTGTCTTAATAAGCATGGAGGAAGCCAAAACAGTGTTCCAGTTCTGCAGTGAGATGAATCACCTGTCTAGTACATGCTACCTTAGCACGATTTCTGAAATGTGTTGTACATAAGTGTGTCTAGCTTATGATCCTCAAAATTCTAATCCTATGGAATTGCAAAGTTTTGTTACAGTAATTTTAAGCTCTAATACCTACCTGAAAATTTACAAGAAAGTATATAATCACATTTATAATGTATAAAGTTTCATTTCACTGCTGTTTTAGTACAGATATTTAAAGTTGAATACGTACATGTATGAACCTATATCATGCATTTACACTTTAGAAGGCCTCAACATATCCTTCACAGAACACTTAAAATAAAAGAAAAAAGAGAGATGTGGCAATTATTTCTGCTTTTACACAAACTGTCCCAAAGAAAACTAAAGTAAGTTTAAAAGAAAGTATTTAACATGGAAATAAATTCCAAATCTATCTACTTAGCATAAGTATGAGCATATTTTTGCCTAAAAGAGTGTGCTTGTTTGAACTAAAGCAAAATTAAAATAAAATTCTGACCTCAAAGCAAGAACAAAATGAAACTGAAATATATGACAGTATTGATTTACAAAGAAGTGGTTATTCAGCAAAAATGCAGAACCGCATAAAAAGAGCCTTCATGTCTTCCCATGAGAATAATTGATCTAGCAACTTTCTTCTATCATTGCACCAAAGCAGAGTTCACAATTAACTTAGCAGAGTTCATCATGAGGTCCCTTATACATCAAAGCACACTCTCAACTGGCAGGTGCTTCTTTCAGGGCACAAAGAATGTCTGAACACTAAACATGTTCATGTTCTGACATATCTCTGATATGTAATTTTGAAAAGTAACTATCATTCCCACCACATTAACTTTTCCCTTTACTTATTCTCTGAGGTAAGAAGTATTCGTTTGCCCTAAGGTGACAGATTTGAGAGTCCTTAAGGTCCTTGTCATAACTAAAGGAAGCCTTAACTTCTGACTTTAAAACCTCATTATTTAATTCCAGTTCTTGGAAATTCTTAAGCTGTAAGCATCATTTTGAGATGAAATGAATCATATACCCTCAGTCATTCACACCTTTCTGTACACATTTCTACAGCAGATGTAGGTAGTCGCCAAAGCCTAAGAAGCATGAATACGCATCAGCACACCCACCCACTCACTCATACACCCACACATGTGAATCCACATATATACCCACACATAAAATTTGTTTCTTTAATGATGTGTAATATGTGTGTAAGCATGTGAGCCTGTGAATACAGTTACCTATGGAACCCAGAAGAGGACATCAGATCCCTTGGAGCTGAGTTTGGAGTGGGTAGTAATGTCATCTGATACCTGTTCTAGGAATGGAACTCAAGTCCCCTATTACAGCAGTGTGTCCTCTTAATCACAGAGTCATCTCTTCAGGCTCTCACCACACACACAAAAGTTATAGACAACTTTTGGAGAACTTTCTTCATAAATTTTTATAGCATGCCTATGATTAAATTCTCCAAAAAAAAAAAAAAAAAAAAAAAGGAAGGATTTGGTCCTGCCTGAAAATGGGCTTACACATCTATATTTCAACTGACCTTATATCCTGTGACAAACAAAAGAAAAATAAATCTTCACCTCCTAAGTGAGTATTGAGGCAATGTCAAAGCCTTTTCTTAAACACTTTAAATGACTGCACTAAATCTCTACATTCTAGTTTTAAATTAGTTAGAGGTGAGGAGTATGGAGTCTGTCTCTGACAAACTTTTATTATTGGCTAAGAAACTGCTCATAACTTTAACTATGTTTTATTTATTTCTGAAACAACTGGTTCTATTTAGGTAATTAAACCCTTATTCTGTTAATACAGCTATATGAAAATGGTATTTGTTGACTAGGTAAGATTATGGTGAACCATATCACATTTGTTTACATTACATTGCCATATTACAGCAAGCTCCCAAGTGCATGTTAACATTTTAAAACAAAGTTCAAAAACATTTAATAAGATAATTCACATTTTAAAGCAAATGTAGCAGAACTGTCTTTCAAGCAAAATAGAATTAAAAGATAGATATAAACACAATGTTGGACAAAATCATAGTGTAAAATAAAGTTACTTCTTTTTAAGACAGTAAACAATAGTGTCAAATATTAAGAAAGGTCCAAGGAGGTCGACATTCAAAATAAAAAAGGAACAGGTAACAATTTGAGAGAGCATGTTAGCATTTATCCTGAAACAAGAAATGGACTAACAGAAAAATACAGGCTATTCAAACTCAAACTGTTTCGGAATAATTAAAACGATTACATAGACTTACACATCTGTCATCTTGGAATTTTATTGCAAATTATACCCATTAATCTTGTTGAGTAAAATTTGTGGGAGGCCATTGCTTTGGACAGAGTTCTACACACTAGCCCCCAAAAAAACAAACTGCATCAGTGGAATTATTAATGCTAAAACTCCATGTCATGAAACCAAAACTAAGCTATTATCCAACCTTCCAAGAATCAGGAGAGTAAAATCAACAAAGTCCTAAACAAGTCAATGTCCCCAGCTTAGGAAAAAAGCAGCTCTGCTTTAACCCTTCATGAGAAGTTACTTCATGTCAACCTATCTGCTTTCTGTATCATATGCTGCTTCCTTTGTACTGCTCAATCTCGCCTCTAAAAATTGGTTTTAGTTGGTCAATGGATAAAATAAATGAAGTAGGGGTGTGTGTTAAAGAGGGAGAGAACGGGAGAGAAAAGACGGTGAGACAGAACAAGCAAAGAGAGAGAGAATAAAACATGGAGTTTTATTCAGTTATAAAGGAGAATGAAATTATGCTGTCTGCAGAAAAATGAAACTGAAGATCACCATGTTAAGTGCACTAAGCCAGTTTCAAAGTAAGTTTTATGTGTTTTCTCTCCCTTGAACTAAAAGTGGGGAAGAAGGACGAAGAAGTAAATGAGGGGGTATGGAAGGAACAACAAGGTGAAAGTTATGAAAAGGAAATGAGGGGTGAATATGATCAAAGTATATTATATGCAAGTATAGAAGTATCATAATGAAAATCCAATTTTTATACATCCAATATACGCCAAAACATAAAAATAAAAAAGGATTATTATCCCATTACCTTAAGAACATCTCTAAATTCTTAGATGAGTGTTTGACGGAAGTATGATGGCTAATAAAAGTTTAGATCTTTAAAGTAAACTTATTGTCCTTGGACAATCCTCGAAGCAGTGTTCTGTAGTAAGACATGAAGTGACTTCCCTGGTGGCTGGCTACTTAAATTCATGGCTTGAGATGTTTAACACACTAACTAAGCATTTAAGGCCCTCTTGGGGAAGAAAGAATTCTAGACAGCAGGGCATAGAAACTACTCTCAGTTTAACCACAAATGTGTTACTGTCTGAAAAGACTCATCTAGCTTTCAAAGGAATAAGAGATATAAACAAAAGGAAAGAATAATAATTTGGAGAATAAAGCATGCACATGTGAGTTATTTCAGCAATTATGCTGACTTCAAAATATGTCATATTTTCAATATGCAATTCCATGGGAGAGAAGTAATCACATTTATCTGACTCTATTCCCTCCAATCAGATATAGTGTTCAATTTCATTTTAGGTCTATATCTTATTGAATGAAATTTATCATGTCATATTAAATATAAATGAATATTTTCAGATTCTGGAAAGCTAATGCAAAGCAAATGTTAAGATGTATATGCTGTTTGAATAAAGATAAATACCCACTGAGAAACACACATTTAACAACTGTGAATGTGGCTCAATTGGTAGAGTGCTTGCCTAGCACACAGACCACATGCTCAATCCTCAGAACTTCATGAAGCCCCAACCTAGTATGATATAATGGCACAGGTCTATAATCCTAGCACTCAGAAGGTAGAAGCAAAAGGATGAGAAATTCATGGTTATCCTCGGCTACACAGCAACTTCTAGTCTCAGACTATGTGAAACCCTGCATTTTTTTTTAAGGTATATGCTTATTTTAGTGAGTCTTCTATAAATATCATTACTGAGCAAGCAAGAAAAAATAAATCTAAGCTGTGCAACTAAGAAGTGTATCCGGGATAATTATCTACCATTGTGTCTAACAGTAATCTAGGGAGCTCTTAAATTTAATTAGTAATGAGACAACAGTGTCGGGATCTACTAATCAAAATTCTACCTACTAAGGTGAGACGTCCGCAAACCCAATTAAAAGAACAGGAAATGGCAGTGTTCATCAGAACATTGTCTTTATGCTTCTAACTCAGCTTGTAAGAATCCAGTGTGGCATTCAGACAGCACGGAAAAAATGGCGAAGAAAACTACATGACGCTACATTCACAGGGTCGACAAGGTTAAAGAAATTTTTTAAAATCTTACTTTTGTTTCATAACTTTCCTTTATCAGACCAAGGACTGAATATTATTGATTGCCTTTTCTACAGTCATCACTAGCAGAATTACGGGGAGATATATTAAATTCCCACTACTGAATCGGGTTTGCACTCCTTAGATGAACCCTACCCATGTGTGCATTTGCTTGCATTCTCTTACACTTTTTCATGTAAATAATTCATATTTTACGAGACTTCTTTTTATAAAGTGAAATAGACATTTTATTCATTTTTAATCCTTGAATTACTTACACAGATTTGTGGGCTTCAGTGGCAAATAAACACACTACTTTATTACTAAAATTTCTAAACTACTTTTTTCTTCCAATGATGATTGGTTTATGAAGTTTTACTACCTATTGTGTCATTTTTTTTTTACTCTGGAAATTATGGTTGTAATTAAGATACTCACATAGAAATACTTATTATTTCCTGTCATTAGTATAATATCTCTTTTCACTTCCCTTTCTAAATTTTACATTCTATTGAAAATGAGGATATAAGGAATAATTAACCAGGCATGGCAATGTATTCCCATAATCCCACTGCTAAGGAGCGGAAGGCAGAAGGATGAGACGTTCCAAACCAGGCTAGACTACATTAGCCCACATCTCAAAAGACAAGAGAAATTAACATAAAGCAAAACAAAATGCAACCAAATAGTAACCGAAGAAATAATCACGCATAGGCAAAGACTTACAGGGCTCTTAGTAATTGCCTGAGTCAGGGCAGAAAGCACAAATAACGTAGAAATGAATATCCTTGGTTACTAGTGTTTCTATATTCTTCCTCACTCACTGTAAATTAACCAGCTTTTCAGCTGATCTGTGACTACCCCTGAAATGTCTTCTATGACCTGTCTTTGTATAAGTTTTTCCTATAGCTTTCCTTGTTTGATTTCTATGGCTATAAAGCCTTACTGTAGAGTATCCCTTCAGGTTATTTAGCACGAACATTTTCAAGGCTATGAGAGCTTTACTTTTTACAACAGTTTTTTGTATTTGTGACTCAGGTAGAACCTCAATGTACAACAGGTTATGTCAATATATTCTTTTGCAATTGATTTTTGCCTTAAAAGTATTTATATAACCAATACACTGCCCAAAGTATTCTGCACATAGCTGAGGTCACAGTCAGTCTGGGCTACATAAAACCCTGTCTCAAAAATAAACAAAATGATAAGGTAATAAACTACACCACAGGAAAGAGAACTGTGAGAATTCAGAAGCTAGAAAATGAAAGGGTCTCAGACTAAAACCTCACAGATCACCTCCAGTACTCAAACAGTGAGATTATGGAAATGCACTGCCATGCTTGGCTAATTATTCCTAACTATCTGTATAAATTTTAGAGACTAATAGTAAAGTAATGAATGCCCAACACTATTCTGGAAGGAGGAGATGCAAGTCACTGTTAACAGAAACAAGGAAAGCTATCTTTGCAAAACAAACAGTTCGGCAGAGTCCTTACTTTAAATTGGTGATCTTCACATATGAACATAGAGTATATACATTAACTGTGCATGCCTGTTACATGTCATGTTCATTTCAATAAAGCCAATTTTCAAAAACACATTTTTACACTTTAACACTGTGGAGTTTTATCCATGGAAGGTAAACTGGTCATAATAATAAAAAATGCATTTTAAAATGTGAATGTGAATTCTCCTCCAACTAAAATTTATGTTACCTAAAAAGGACCACATCCTCTTCCTCTCCTCCCTATCTCCCTCTCTCTCTTCCTCTCTTTCTAAGCCAACAAGGTGAAATAAAGCTCTCTTGCCTTAAATAGTTTACAAGTCGCTTCTAAAAGCTATTAATGGTGTTAATCTACTTAGAAGGAGTCACTGTTAAATGTACCACAAACAAATGCTTCTGCAATGCCTACAAAAGTGCTGAATATTATTTTTGGCATTTGCATAGCTGGTAATTTAATTTTTATAACACATTTACAGACACCAATGTTTTCTATAGAGAAGACATTTCAAAAATAAGATTTGAATATAAAGAGTTTGCACAGTTGTAACATCAACTCCTTCCCTTTCTTCACTAAAAGATGACATGCATTCCATTTTTAAAATTTATCAAAATCTAACATTTCTTTCTCCAGAACACCTCTCTACTGCATAACAAATAACCATTATCTCTTCTCTGGATTATTTTAATACCTTCTTAGTCCACCTGGTAACTGTCTTCGGTCTGTGACATTTATTTTCCACACAGCACTCAGAGTGCAGAGAGGTGGTAGCCATGCAGGGAGAGGGAGGGGTACGTGGGGACACACAAGCCTCCCTACTGCTTTTTACCTACTTTGCTTAGAACCTAAACTGCTCTACAACTCATCTGTCAATCAATGTACATTCTACGTATAAGCACACAGAGACACTAGACCCAAAAGCATTAAACCCCTTTGTCACAGCATTACATGTTGTGTTCCCCTGAGTCATCGAATTTTCTAATTTATATTAACGAAGTGAATCTACACACTCCAAGGGAAACTTTAAGAGATGGTTCAGCGGTTAAGAGCACTGACTGTTCTTCCGGAGGACCTAAGTTCGATTCCCAGCATCCACATAGCAGCTAACAACTGTCTGTAATTCCAAGATCTGACACCCTTACACAGTTATACATTAAAGCAAAACACCAATTCACATAAAATAAAAATAAATATTAAAAAAAAAAAGAATTCAGTCCTCTGGGCTGTTTTAATGGACACTGTTGATAAGAACAGGGCTCCTAAGATCTCTAATGCCTTCCCCTGTTACATTTAGCAAACAAAAATCAAGGGGAAAAAAGGACAGAATAAAAACTCAATGTTCCTTAAACACTAAAAAAGTTACTAAGATGTACTTTATTTCAAATAAATGTTAAAGAATTTACAGGAATACAATGGGTATACAACATTTACACAGACATGCTGGTCCTCCCCCTATCACAGATACAGTATTCTTTTTCTTTTTATTTCCCAGGATAGCTTTAGTTAATCCTAAGATTAACACTCAGTTTTATTTGGTAAAATGTTGACAATTGTCTAAAGCAGCGATTTTCACCCTGTGAGTTGCAACACCCTACAGGACTGAATGACACTTTCTTTCACAGGGATTGCATATGAAATCTCCTGCATATCAGATATTTGCATTCTGATTCATAACAGTAGCAAAACTACAGTTATGAAGTAGCAATAAAATAATTGTATGGCTGGGGGTCACCACAATATGAGGAACTGCACTCAAGGGTCACAGCATTAGGAAGGTGGAGAACCACTGGTCTATGGAGAACTTTATAAAACAAGTTGTGATGCAGTGAAAAGCTACTGCTGCTCCTTGTTGAAAGGCAGCACCTGTGAGGCCAGATCATGCTGAGGACAAGGAGCAGCTAGTCTTATTCGAAACCTCTACCAGATACAGCTGTAATGACATCACATCTGCGTTTCACATGCACCCTCGGAGACTCTTGTTTCCTGGGGTGTGATAAATATACTGAACTCATGATTTGTTTCTAAAAACTCTTTATAATTAAAATAATATAAAATCTTGAAATTAAATGATGAACAGATAACTCAAACCTTAATTAGAAACATAGGACCCATAAATCAAGCTGAGTTCCTTAAGGCTGAGATTTTCATCAAATATCCTATATTCATGATATCTCAATAGGCTGATAAGGATATCTGATGAAAATATTTGTTTAAAAGGTAAGTTTACTGCTGGAATTATGTTTTTCTACCCCCAACCCTCATACCCAGTAAAGCTTTGGAAATGGTCAACATTTCCTTGTCACTGGCTCCCTGACCTAGATGAGACACGCCACACCATCTGGCACACTGAAAGCTCCTTGGGAAAGACTGTGTGGATCTCTGCAATGCTGATTAGAAACATTATAACCATGAAAATAAAATTCCAAAACCAAACAGGTTCAACTTAGAACTTGTGGCACAAATATCATCAGAATTTAGAAAAGCATATATTTTCTGGGTCATGTGGCATACTTATTTTAAAAAATGCAAAGCTATGCCTAATCTCAAATATTATGAAAATTCACACAAACATGTTTAAGACATGGAGCTGAATTCACATACATTTATATCCTAGGCATAGGGAAAAAACGTTGAATTCCATAAATAATAATAATTTCATCAAAGTATTAGGAATTAATATTTAAAAAGAACTGTCACCTCAGCAATCACTTATTGTGTAAGCAAAAGACAAAATGCCATTAAATTCCATGCCCATGCATTCTTCCCTTCTTTGATAAATTTTATTTTTACCATCTCTAACTTATACTGATAGGTGATATCTAGATTGAAGGTCACTTGTATTATAAATGAGCGATAATTCTTACCACATTGCAAACAATAAATGGAATTGGTGTGACAAATTACTTCATAAGTAGAGATACTAAAACCTAGTTTTAGTATAGGAATTCGGGATTAAAACAATATATGTTTTAATATTAAAATAATCTCAAATGCCATGGGTCCAAAATCATTAATCTTGGTCACAGAATTATTTTTTAAAGAAGTGTGGTGCTCCATTCTGCTAAGTCAACAGTAGTTTCAAGTCTAGTGAAAAGGGAAGCAAGTCCTTTGTGTAACATGGACATCGATGTCCTGAGAAGAACACAGGATTCCACACATATGCATACAGTACAGTACTTTAAGAAGGTAGGAATCAAGGTCAAAGCAGCATGTGAGAAAGCTGGCACCTGTGCAGATCTATTAGACATGATGATGTGTGTGCAAGAACGTGCAGAAACAGGAGCACAGATGGACAGGGAGGGGCAACCGTGGCAGACCTCACCCTCAGTCTGCATAGACAGAGACCAAGACTAAGCTCTCACCTCATGCCAAATCTTGTGCTCAGCACCTGACACAGGTCCTGACAGCATCCCGCAAGGCACACCTGTCACACCTCCAAAACTGACTATTCAAAGACAAATGATTTGGACTAGTATTGCTACTGAAAAGCTCACACCCTGAAAGTTGTTCTTTTCATTAGGTCTGTTGGGCACTTCCTCTATATTCAAAGAATGCAGCCATGCTTGCTTTTTAACCCAAAAGCTTTTCTGACTGCATTCACCCAAATCAGTTCACTTTATATGTGGTTATTTATAATGTTAATCATCACAAAGTAATTTACTAGCTGAATTAAACTATGAGAATTCATGCATCATTAAATAAATACAAGTATATAATATTAGTCAAAAACTGCACATTATTTTGAAATCATTATTAGACACAAATGTAGTATTAAAGGTCTAACAGGTCCTATCAATGTGTGGAGGCAGAGTTCACTC
The DNA here is from genome assembly GCA_004025045.1 of Sigmodon hispidus. Taxonomy (NCBI): domain Eukaryota; kingdom Metazoa; phylum Chordata; class Mammalia; order Rodentia; family Cricetidae; genus Sigmodon; species Sigmodon hispidus. The sequence continues at coordinate 68,462 of PVIH01007659.1, read as the reverse complement.
ACTTCTCACTAGCAACAGCCTTTCCAACAGCATATTATGTTTTTTGAGAGTCGATGTTTCAATAGACAGATTTGAAATGAAGCCAATTCTCACATCTGAGGGAGGTAACTGATAATATAACGTAGGCTATGGAATAATACAAATGAAACTACATCTGTACAGCAGAATGCTCAGTAAAGACCTCAAAATTTAGTCTGTCCTATTCCAACAAAAAAATGCAACTTGTTGTATTTTAAAGATATTTCTAATCTGTTGATAAAAGTTGAATGAAAACACAAGAAGACAGGCTAGATCATACTAGTCTTTAAAAATGTGAAATTAGATAAAAACATGGCCTGATTAAGCCACAATGAACAAGACAAGAAGGAGGTTGGCATAAGGATGGTCAAGTGACTGATCAGGGACCAGAAGCTCATCAGCTGGCCTTACAGGCAGCAAAACATCCCAATGATGAACAGAATGCATCAGCACAACTGGATGAACATGGGAGAAAAAAAGGCTGGCTCTTTACCTCCATTCACACACAAAAATAAATTCTAAATGAATCAAAGGTGCAAATATAAAGCTTAAGTGAATCTTCAAGGGAAACACAAAAGTAAATATCTGTGACTCTGGGGCAAACCCAAGTCCCCTGAAATCCACAGCTGTGAAGATAGAGCTGTCAAGCTAGACTTGCACACACATGAAACGCTTCTGCTCATCAAAGCCCCACCATTAAAGCAAAGGCAAACCAGATTGAGGATACAATGAATCTACAGGAAGCCGAGTTGATAATGCATGAGGAAATCTTAGAAACCAGTAACAAAAATCAAAGAATGCAAAAACACTAAAGGCAATCTTGAATACTTCACACACACACACACACACACACAGAAAGAGAGAGAGAGAGAGAGAGAGAGAGAGAGAGAGAGAGAGAGAGAGAGAGAGAGATGGATGAATGGCCAATAAACACATTGAAAGGTACCCAAAAATCAGTTGTCTCTTGGGAAATGGGTACTAAAAACACAAGTGTCAATGCCCAGTGTTGATGTGAGCAGCTGAGGTGCACACACTGCTGATGGGAGATGAGGCATGACTTCACAGAGTGGCTGGCTAACTTCCAGAACAAGGAAAATCACAGGGGGCCTCATGCTCCAGTAATTCTGCTCCCAAGTGTTAGCCCAATAGAAATGGAGCACATCCTTGAACCCAAATGCTCATAAAAACTCCACTCATAAAACATCTAGGGTTGGGACATTATCTAAATGTCTCAACATATAAACTGATCTATAGAAACAGAATGGAATACCATGTATGAACAACAAAAAACATGGAACACATTAATTTCCAATTTGGGTTTTTTTTCCCATTCACATGAATTTCAAGAGAGATAAAATCGACAAATGGTAACATAAACCAAAAGTTGTCGATGGGGTAGAAAGATTTGAGGGAGAACTCCTAGGAAATGACTCCCAGAAATATTCACTTGTGGCAGAAACAGTCTATATTTAGTTTGGAGAGGTAGCTAACAGGGATGTACAAATGCCAAAATTCATCAGATTATAGATTTAACATCTGTGCATTTTTATATTTAAATTATATCTCAATAAAAATACTCTGGGTTTTTTTTTTTTTTTTTTTTTTTGCATTCTGTGATACCAGAAAGTATAACTTCTGATTGCATAATTTGTTTTCGTGACCTTGGTAAGTTCCTCAGCTTCTCTGCAAGAGACTTATGCGACAGTATTGTAGTGGCTAAGATAAAGAATTAAAAAACAGTACAATGCACAGAAAATAGCCTGCTAAAATATTTTCACTATAATTATTAATTCATTACTAATCAAAGCTTCCCAAAGAATTTGTCTAACACAATCACAGCTAAGTACACATAGAATTCTTCATCTAAAACTAATTTCTTGCCACAGTAAGTTAGAACAAAAAGCCTCTTATGATACTATAGTTGTGATTTTTAAAACAGTAATTATTGTAAAATTGCTTTTCAATGGACAATGGAAAAATAAAAAGATTTAATTTTGAAGTCACAGTAATTTTAGATTACTTCTTTAAAAAGCCGAACTCTCAGCAAAGTCAGGGCTGTCTTGTCTTCTTTGTAACATTTCAGTATCTTGCAAAGTTTAACACTGGCTACAAAGGGCTTTTCCTGACCTACTGTCCTAGAGAGCCAGAGGTTGAATAAATATGATCTAAGCATATTGTCACCTGCTTAAATTACTTCAATGCCTCACACTAATTTTTTTTTTCTCATAATGTAGTTCTAGCTGTCCTAAAACTCACTACGTGGACCAAGCTGACCTTGACCTCATGTGCAGATCTGCCAGCCTCTTCCTCCTGAGTGCTGGGATTAAAGGTGTGAGCTACTGCATCTGGTTCCAAACACTGTTTATAAAGTACAATCCAGACTTCCTACCATGATCTCCAAGGCCCTGTTTCTGTGGCTTCTATATGTGTGCAACTTCAGTGGATCTCTTTCTTCTACAATGACTTCACCTGAGCTAAACTGGCCCTTTCTTTTGTTTCAGATGGTAACTGCCCTGTTTGACCTTGACACTTTGATCTGGACACTTCTTGTTCCATGTGATTTTGTTGTCTTTTTAGACTGAATGTTTACATTTTCTCCAAGTCCAGAGCTTTGAATCCTGATGCCCAGAAGGATGATGTTTGGTGCAGAGCACTTGTTGGTTAATTAGGGAACAAGCATGTGACCTTCAAGAATGGGATCCTTGCTTTAGAAATGGGACCCCAGGAAGCCTCCTTGCCTTTTCTACCACAAAAGGACACTGGAAACAGAAAGCTATCTTGAAATAGAAAGTTGGCTCCCTAGTATTGAAACTTGACCTTGAACTTCCTAGTATCTAAAGCTATAAGAAAGACAGGGTACTGGGTTTTTTATTTTTATTTTTTTCAGTGTATTGTTTATTAGATATTTCATGTGTGGTATTTTGTTACAATAGCCCAAAGTTATGTTTTAAAAGCCTCTACACATGTATATTTGCTTTCTTTCACTAATAGGTTATAGTTTCATGGGCCATTTCCCTTACTCATCTATAGGATTCAACATGAGGGCAGTAAATGTTCATATGAATGTTATATAATAACCATATATAGGGCTGGAGGGATGGCTCAGCCGTTAAAGGCTTGGCTCACAACCATAAATAAGCATATATAGTGTAACAGGAAGGAAGGAAGGAAGGAAGGAAGGAAGGAAGGAAGGAAGGAAGGAAAGAAACTAACTTTACAACAAACTTTTGTTGACTCTTTTCTAGAATGTTTGTTCTATGGCTCTATTTACTTCTCATGCTTATCGTTTGCTTTGATTGGGGGAGGGGGGGAGTTTCTTCTAAAGCTGTAGGAATTAGCAAAGATAGTTTTGACATTAAACCAAAAGCAAAGCACACCAGAGCTGCAAACCACACCCACTGAACAGCTTGGGACCTGAAACACCTTGGACTGGCACCTTGGAGCCCATTCCCTCCAGATGAACACCTAACCCAGTCTTGATGTTGGAGTGAAGAAAGTGGATCTACCTGGAGTAGAGCAACCTTGGGACCTTGGGACCTCCTGCCCTTACAGGGGAAGAGATAAGGAGATGGAGAGAAGAGAGAGTGACTGGAAGGGGCGGGAGGGGGAAAGGACTTTGAACAAGGGGATACATGGATAAAAAATGAGACTTTATTCAAAAAGAAAAAAAAAACCCTCTCAAATCTAAAAAAAAAAATTAAAAAGATAGTTTTGAGAGTAATTAAAAGTCTTCTAAGGTGAAAGGATCTCACATAAACAAACAGCAGCAAGTCATTTCTACATTTAAAGATACTTTGCTGAGATACTCACAAATGGCTGAGGCCAGCTAGGAGAGTCAAGGCAACTCTAATCAGCAAACTCTCAAATTGTCCAAGGCCTCTGCAACTTAATGACTCCTGGCAGCTTTGTTCATGCTAATAAACTATGTGAATTACCATATAACTGATATCACTGTGAATAATACACTTTTGATTCATTAAAAAGTTTTACTGAATCTAAACAACTCCACCTGTGACTCTGAAAACATCAATGGGACACCTCAGCTGCGGAGGATTCTGACATTAAAGGAGTCTGGGCACCGCTGCTGGGACCCAGACCCTCCCTTTGTCACCCAGAGGGTCAGAGGTAAGGAGCAGGGCACAAGTTTCTCATCATTTCCCCGTTACAGGAGGAAGTCTGGAACCTGTAAAGCACTCTGCCTTTACTTGGTATTCAAATATCTAGTCACAAATACCACAAAGGAAACATCAAAGAGGAACTAGATGCTGGTTCAACATGAAACCTAAAAACCCATTCTCAGCAAACACAAATCCCTTTTAATTGCTAAACTGTGTCTTTTTCCTGTCCTGTTTTTTATTCAGTTATGTTTGTTTTCTATGCGCTAAAATTTTTCAAAGGAAGACAAAAGTCAAATTATTAGACAGGTACAAAAATATAAATAATACATCAATGCTTTAACTACTGGAAATTGATTTGCTACTTCCTCTATTAAAAGTTCAGATATAATTCTATAAGCAGAACTATGGGCGTGGGAAATAGCCTTGGTATGTTCTCACATAAATAGAAAAGGCCTATTCATTATTTTTTAAGGTGGAAATATGAACCCTGCTCAAACACATGGCTTTTTTTAGTCAGTATTGGATTCAATCAACAGCATCCCCTCCACAAGTAACTGCAAGGCATGCTCTAATTAAAATGAGTCTCCTTCTAAAGTGGTTATTTTTACATACATTCACTTTGTTCATGACTCAACCACTGACTGGTAAGCCAGATTGTAGAAAGGAGAGCAAATGTCCATAAGGAAACAATAACCTTCATTTTTAAATATTAGGAGTCTCACCTAAATTCTGTAATAGACAGAAAACCTAAGATTTCTTGAAACTCCCCATTTATTTTAATAGAGATTGAATATTTCTGCTTTCAGCCAGAATACGGTCTGTATGCATGAGATCCCTAAAAAAGAAATAGAGATAACCAGGATAGGTTCAACATCTCATTTGGAATATAGGTGACAAGCAATTATTAATTTACTTATTTCTAATTGGTTTTCTCTTCGTTTTTTTTTTTTTTTTTTTTTGGAATAAAAAGGCAATGGAAAAGCCCTCTGCTGAGTATTACTTAATGGCGTTCAGAATGGACACTGGAGGGAAAGTTCCAGAAGTGTAGATTGCAGAATGTCTTGAACATTTACAAAACCCTGCATTATTGCTTTAATCAGGGAGATGTGCTGCAGAAATTTCACAGATCTCATCATTTCCAAATGCATGGCCCAGAGTATGCCAATCAAGTAGCGATAATTGTCTAGGATCCAGTGTTGATGGCAAGGAAGTGAGAAGCCCAAATAGTAATGCTGAATGAAGCAGTCTCCTGTGTTAAGAACCAGACACAGCCTTGAAGTTTGGGCATTAAAACCGACAACTTCATAATCAACACCATAAAACAAACCTGAAAATCTGATAAAGAATATAGTCTAACATGATCATATTTTATTAAATACAACCCATGAGTTCATTTAGTACAGAATAAAAATGGGTGGGGGAAGCAGATACAACCACTCGTAAAGTATACATTTAAAATATCTCAAAAGAATGGCTTCACCCAGTTTTGTTCCTAATACACTGAAAAAAGCAAAAAAAGGGGGGGGATATGGTCACTGTCATCCATAGCAATGTTCTAAGTGACAATTTATAAGAACAAAATTAATAAATCAAATTTCAAAACTTATCTAGAATATCTAAGAACAAAACCCTGGGTATAAAATGAAACTCCATTGGTCTGTCACAGAAACTGCAGTGCCAACTGTGTATATCAGAGAAATTACCACTGAGGGTAATAAATGAGGAAGGTAACATGTAAATTCTGCCTTTAAGATAACTTGTGTGCTTACAAGCAAATCTATACAATTTGCAAACTAAAGAACACAAACTTTGTAAGAAATAGCCAAGAGAGATTTTTTTTTTCTAACTACAGTTAAAATGAAAGGAAATGTAACGAGATGAGACTGGGTCAAGAGAGAAAGGGAATCACATGCATTTTGTCATTTTTGAATGGCAGCCCTGGCATGGAGGTGGTGAGCTGTGATGTAATCCCTCACACATGTAAGAACTTAAAAACACACAAATGAAAACCAAAACGCACCACAAGCTTTACCTTAATGGCTTCTCACGTCCCCTTCTTCATCTCATTAGTAATCTAACTCTGAAAGCTTGATATCAAATGTGAGCTTGACAGTCAACATATTCCAGCTCAGCCTTCAAATACTCTCCAATGCTTATTTACTAAAAATACAGCTTTCCTGGATTAGTTTGAAGCAGTAAAGACACAGGAAACTTGTGTAAGCCCAAATGAATCACCAAAAGCAAAACTTCTGGGTACTACCAGCACTGAAAGGCTATACATTTAGAAAGACAATTTACTACAAAAATTAATCAGCTGGATTCAAGCAAAGTTTCCCTTATTCCTTTTAAAACAAGTAAAACAAAGGAACAAAAGAGTAATATAATCCAAGCATTCCATATAAATATTTTTAAAATTGTACCTAAAAACATTTTAATAAAGTTTCAGAACTCCTGCAAGTCTAGGCACTGATAGCATTTCCTACCACAGACTGACCCTGCTTCCACACAACTACAACACATTTTGACAATATAACAAACATGACTGGTCATCGTTCATACTGAAATGATAAAACTAGTTTAACTAAATAGCAATTATAAAAACCATAAAGGCAAAAAAAAATATGAATAGATCAAGAAAGTCTTTAAAAGGGGCAAAGGATCTGACTTCTCCAGACGTACTAAACCACATCACAACATACTACAAACTCAAAACGAAAATGAGAATTTAGAATGAGCAAAACCCCAGCACATCATCAAATATGCACATTAGGGACAATCCCACCTTCCCTTGCAGGGAAACAAGACACATCATGATGACGCCTACATCCATCCTTCCACAGAGCAGAATACTCAAGGGGAGCAGTGTACAATGGTGAGAATCTGGGAGAAAAATGACCTAATACCTTCCTGTGTACAAGAAATCAAAAGCGTAAAATACATGCTCCCCTGGGTTGGTGGTCATGGATGATATAAGAAAGCAGGCTGTGCATGCCCTGGAGAGCAAGCCAGAAAGCAGCACCCATCCAAACCAGCAGTTCCTCATTCCAGGTTTCTGCTGTGACTTCTTTTAATAATGGACAAGCTATAAGATGAAACAAACCCTTTCCTCTCAAAGTCACTTTTGGTCATGGTGTTTTATCTCAGTTATCGTCAATAAGTATGTTTATCCTTATACTAAACAAGAACACACACACAATGGTAAGATGTAGCAATAATAGGCATTTCCTATTCTGCATATGTAATATGCACATATAATGTAGTGATATGAATGAGACTGTCTTCCATAGGTTCAGGTGTTTGAATACTTGTTCACCAGTTGCTGGTGCTGTTTGGGAGGTGTGTCCTTGATGGAGGAAGTATGTAACTGGGTCTTTAAGGTTTCAGAGAAACTTTTCATCATCTCTGCTTCCTGCTTAGATTTCAGACGTGAGCTTTCAGCTGTTCCTGATGCCATGTCTGTAGTCTGCTTCCATGGTTCTCTGTCATGGTGGACTCTCATCCCTCCGAAACTAGGAGCCCAGAAAAACTCTCTGTTCTAGAACTTGCCTTGGTCATTGTGTTTTATCACAGCAACAGAAAAGTTACTAGGACAACACACGTGCACACACAGGAACACATGTGTGCATCTGTGCATGTATGTGTTGTGATAGCGCCTCCTCACACAAGCTGGGTAAATGTTAGACCACTGAGCTATATTCACAGTCCCCACTATTTCATATTGACAAACTTTCCCATGTGAATGTCTCCATATCACCAATAAGATACTGAGAAGAAACAATTCTGAAAAGCTCTCAAGGTCTATTAAACCAATATTAGTCTCTCTAAGACTAATTAAAGTATTTCCTGAATGATAAAACCTGGGAAACCAGACTTATTATTTTTCTTTGGAAACGTGTATCTAATTGTAAATATATACAATATACAATCCATTTCAAAAATACCCTTGCCGACTATACTGAGAGTTTAATTTTATAACAAACGTTAACTATGAACCAAAATATCTACTCCTGGCTGTGTTTTCCTGTCCCCAAGCTGCCCATGCCAATCGGAACCACATTAAGTGGAAGTGTTTCACAGATGTTTTCATCTTACTCTGTCAGGCCAGTCACAAAAGACAATGCTGCAAAATAACTAGCATTTATCAAGAATAAAACAGTAGCATACTGCTTATTAGGCCTTCCAGAAATCCTAAATTCACCCTTCAATTTAAAAGATTAAAATGGAAAGTTGAAAACTGACTTTCATACAATTCCAAGGTTTTAGAAAATGAGACTCCAGCGGACTCGAAGCCACTGCCACATCACGCCCCCAAGCATCTTCTTACTGCAAAGGCAAAAGCCTGGCAAATTTTACGCCAGTGTCAACATATGAACCTCTGCTAGAGCCAGCAGGCAAGGTGCAGTGGCACACGCTTCTCCAACACAATAAGAAACGGAGGGGAAATCTATCTAGAACGAGACTCTTATGGAACTTCTCATTCTGCTTAAAGGAAAGTAGGGATCTACAACAACACTATGACAAAAACCCAGGGCACAAAGGGGCTGTGTCAAATTCTCTCTAGGGAGAGCTATCAGGAAGAAAAGAGTTGCTATGGTTATAGGTTAGATTGATGTATCCTTGACACTTGCTCTTTCACCTCTGGGCCAAGTTGATTTAAAATAATGGTTAAATAAAGTCCTTTCTAGAGGATGTACTCCCTCCCCCCAACAAAGGCACAGCCACACTTTATATTCTTATTCTGAACCTCATTTCTCTCTCACATATCAAGCTATCTAAACTGCAAAACTTTAACTGAATGTGTACACTGAATCAGAGTGATCACTAACTAATTCCTACAGCACTTTGTGAGACACTTTCTAGAGTATAAACTTGACTTTGGTTGTGTTGCTTCTCAGTTAATTGTTTTGTTTTGCTTTGTTGTTTTAAGGTAAGCCCTAGCTGCATAGCCAGCCCCAGGTGGACTGAAACTCACTATAGTGATCATAATGACCTCTAGTTTGCAGAGATTCTCCTGCTTCTGACTCCTGAAAACTGGGATTGCAGGAGGGTGCCACCATGCCTGATTTTGAATGTCAGTTGCCAATAAGTTAAGTATTCATTCCATTTCTAGGTGAGTATGCAAGAGAAATCCATATCTACAAGTACACACGAAATGCTCCTGGCAGCATTGTACAAATAGGGTGGGAAGATCAATTCAATTACCAAGAAAGTAATGGATAAGCACATGAGTAGATAAACATATGGGACAGACCAGAACATTCTTTAACAATAAATCAGGTTACCTTGTTGGGCCGTGAGAGAATTATGCTAAGAGAAAGAAGAAAGTCAACCACAAAAGACTATGTAATGCATAATTCTGATCCATAAAGGTCAGGAAACAGATTATCAACTCCCGATTTGAGAGCAGAAAAATGCTAATGAGAAACAGCTCTTTGTGGATGATAAAGTTCCCACTTAGCATGTCAAAACCTAAGTCCCTGGTTGCCCATCTCAACCCAATGCTCTTCTTCTGCTCTACTTGTCAGTTACAGATTGTGATAGTTATTTTACCTGTGAATCCTTGGCCTCTACATATCAGCCTCAAGTTTCCTTTCCAATAGCAGGTCCTATTTTCTTCCTCCAGAAATTACTCTGTCTCCACTTGTACCCTCATATCTCCATAGACTACAGAGGAGGCGATTCTAACCAGTCTGTCCTCTGACCTCTATCCATCATAACCATACTCTTTCCTCCTTACTCACTGCCTCCCTCCTATTAATGCTTCAGCTACATCCTCTGATGGACCAACTAAATCATCCTCATATGAGTTACTATGGAACCTAACAGCTTTCTTATTTTTCTTCACAGCATTGAATAGCGCTTTTCTGCCCAAGCAACTCACCATCTCTTCACCTCTGTATCCTTACAATTAAGAAATGTCCCTACATTTAGCATGTGCTCAATAGAAAGCTGCTAAATTATAATGAGGAACATAATGGGAAAAAAATAAAGCTCAATATTTCTTGGACAATGAGAAAATGAAATCCAGTTCCACCATAAGAAACAATCAAGTTCTACATAGAAGGTATAACATGGGGTCCAAGGAAAATATAAAGACCCCCCCTCTTCTCTTCTAGAATGGCAGTCTAAATTCTAGGTGCTGTTTTGTTCATGAAAAAATGGGTTGTTACACAGAGCAAAATGTAGGCATAATTAGATGATAAACATCAATATAAACAGCAATATAAACAGCATTGGGGGTATAGAATGGGGTAGAACAAGAACATTTTTAAAATATTTCATGTAAAAATAAAAAAATCAAACATACTCCAATCACAGCTTCTTCAATAAGAACCCCTATTTGTACCTTTTAACATAAGCCTTTGTTGGTAAACTTAGAAAAGCAAAGTGAAGAATATAGAGATTTTAAGATGCCACTGACAGTACTAAGATGGTTGGTAAAACTTCCCGAACCAAAATTGGGTATCTTCACAATTATGGAACCAGAGGGTTAGTTTAGAAAGAAAGGCAAAGTGGGTCCAGGAAACAGGCAATACAAATGGACAGTATATATGAGTAATGAGCCTTATGTTACTATAGTTACAGACTTATGATAAACCAGCTTTTGTCTTTACAGTAGTTAAATATCATTCTTAGTGTACAGTAATTTTCCTCCACAAATAGTGCTTTCCTGCTGATAAACTTATACGCAACCCTCACTTATTAAAAGCTGCCTGCAGGGTCTTTGCTATAGAGAGAAACTGAGTGAACTCTGGGAACTAGCTTATTCAGATAATGAATCACAGATCTTCCAGGCTTTGCTTCCAGGTAGAAGCAACAACTGTTTTAGTTCTTGTTCTCTTTTTAAATTCAAAATAGCATCACTCTAGCAGTTACTCTGGGAGTATATATATATATATATATACTACCACAGGATCATTGGCTTCGAAAATCACTATTATTCATGTTCCCCACTCTGGTCACTATTTCCATAAGTAAGCTTTTATAGGCTATCATGTTTCTCATTTTAAAAAAAATAATTATTTATCTAACTGGCAAATGCAATGTACTAGGTTCTGATGATGAGAAGACAGCATATATATATATATATATATATATATATATATATATATATATTCAGAGTTATGCTTTTGACTTCATCTCTCTTTCTAAAAGCATCCTGGAAATAACGTTAAGAGAGCATCCATGAGTGGGGTTATGGCTTTTCTATTACCTGGCTTCCAATTAATTTCCAGCTGTTTTATTCTCACTAGCCATCCCACTAAGTAAGACTGAAAAAATAAGGTTTTCTCAAGGTCTTAATAAATAAAAAAAAAAAAAACCAGATTCCTTGAAGTTGCCTTGCAAAGTCCTATATCCATATCAAGCATATCAAGTCTCCTGGAGCACTCTGGAAAATTCTGTTATTTACCTGCCATCATTCAGATTGTTGTCACCACTATGGTTTCTGGTAGGCTTCTTTCTATAGTCCCACTAGGCTACCCCAAGACTGCCCCCACAAACTTTCCACTTGGTGAATTTCAAATTCTCACAAAAGTCTCCCCCAGGATTCTGTGCCATTAATTTTTTTCTCTCTCCTGTATAACATTTCTCATTCCTTTTCCTATTCCTACAAACAAATTTTAGTTTTACTTATTCCTGAAGTTATGTCCTTTGGCTTCGAAAATCACTATTATTCATGTTCCCCACTCTGGTCACTATTTCCATAAGTAAGCTTTTATAGGCTATCATGTTTCTCATTTAAAAAAATAATTATTTATCTAACTGGCAAATGCAATGTACTAGGTTCTGATGATGAGAAGACAGCATAAAGCTAATGATCCTGTGGTAGTTTGAAAGAAAATGGCACCTGGCATTAGGAAATGGCATTAGGGAGTGTGGCTTTATGGAGTAGGTGTGGCCTTGTTGGAGAAACTGTGTCACTGTGGAGGTGTGTAGTGGGATTATGTTGGTATGTTGTAAATATTTGTCCCCCTTACTGGTTTAATAAGAAGCTAATTGGCCAGAGGCAGACAGGAATTGTGGGCAAGGCTACCAGACTGAGAAAACTCTAGGAACAGGCAGAACAGAGAAGAGACTCTGAAGGAATGGCAGGCGATGCAGAGGAAAGAAGTTGAACTGCTGCTGAGAAAACGTACTGAGCCCCATGGCTGAACAAGATAAGAACCATGGATTGAGTTGACAAAGAGTTAGCAAGTTATATGCCTGGGCCCTAGGTCAATCAGCATAAAATTAATGTAAGCATCTACATGATGGGATTATCTCTGTGGGATTACAGGACTGCTGGTCAGTGGGTCAGAACCTCAGGACAAGACCTGAAAGTCTGGGCCAGAAACATAATACTACAGAGGTGGACTTTGGATTTTCCTAAACTCAAGCTACCTCCAGTGTAGAACACAGTCTACACCTGTTGCCGTCCTCACTTTCCTATGATGATTTAATAGAAAGCTGTTGATGAATGGGTATGTCTCCTAAGGATTGAAACTAGAGATGACTGATTGTTTTCATATGTAAAGTTTAGGTTTATAATTCTTTTAATATTCCTTAAAGTGATAAAGAGAATGATCCTTTCATTGTAATTGCACAATGTAGCCTTCCAGTAAAAGAACTGGCTGAAAAAATACCTTGCTTGCTTATACTCTGTTAATCTATAACAAGTTGTTTGAATATGAATGTATATGGGTTCTTGGGATAATTTGTTTTTCATCTATAATACACACAGGATGTTTAATCATGTAAGATAAATGAGAAACATGTCTTCTACTTGTATTTGTTGTAATCATTCACTTAAAATAAAAGAGAATGTAACCACATTATACTGCTTGAAAGATTTTGCTGGGATATATAAGCTATAAGGGAAAAAATAAAGTTACCTAGAAGGAAGACATTAAGAGATACAGAAATAAGAAAAAAGAACAGAAAGAGATGATAGACAGCCTTGTGCACGTGTGTGTGTGTGTGTGTGTGTATGTATGTGTGCTCTCTTTTTCATTAGCCCCAGAGAGTTAAGTTTTACTATCTCAGATTAAAAAGTGATGTTGAGTGACTAGTTTGATGACTCTGTGGATCCCCCTCAATCCCTGAGCTGCTGAAGGCTGGTCCTCAAGGCAGCAGTCCAGTATACCTACTAGCCTTTGAAAACACTCTCCCCATTAGAATGTGAAGTTCACGTTTTCTACCTTTCTAACACATCATTTCTCTCCTCTAACCAGCCCCTCTTCTTCATTTCATCCACTAAACACAGCATTGCTCCACAGTACTATTCTACCATGTACATCATAAATGACAGCAGTTGGAGTTCTACAGAAAAGACCAAGGTTTGGTGAGGTTATAAAGTTCCCCCAAAGCCACAGGAGGACCAGGAAGTATCTTGGTGATGAGATTTCAGAGTCAACCTTTTAAATCTAGGCAGTACACTGCTCAGCCTCCAAAGGTCTTTTATGAAGGACCACACCCAGTTTTCAGTGTTCTTTTAGGGTACTTCATTCTATATTTAGCATATGTATCTCCAACACAATTCATCTTTTCTCTCCAAGAACAGTTGACACCTCTCAGCTTGTTACATGAAAATTACAGTCTCCACAGGAGCCTTGGACTTGAAACCTCACTCATCATTTTGTGAGCACAGCTTGCTACCCCTTATTCTGGATTCTGGATCTCAGTGTCCCTCACTGTGTGTCAATAAACCTTACTGACTTTCTCCTGCTAACTAATAATATCTTAGATGTCCCCTTTAATGGCCCTTCCAGACAATTAAAACAGTTGATTTTCAAGGGGATAAAATAAGATATCAAGTGTCTCCAGGATAGAACATTTTTACAGAAATAAGATTACTGATCTGAAGACTGAGGAGATTCCAATCAAGGTAATCGCTTTTGCTCCCATAATCCCTCTGCTGTTTCAGCAGGTAACTATGTCAGCTGTTCCTAGTCTCTGGAAAGAATGTGGTGTTATAGGATATAGCTGTGACAACAACACTGGACACAGGAATTCCCTAAATGTTCCTCATTCCTTTTCCAGAACTCTGGATCTTGACTAGAGGAAGTCTGAAGATCCTTACATGAGAGGCACTAAAATCAGCACTGGTGTGGGCTGGAAGAGTTTCTCAGTCTCATTCTCATTTCCTCCCTTCCCCCGCCCCAGGCTTATCATAGACAATCAGAATAAATCATTCACAGGCATAGGAGAGAAGACAGTTCACTCTCAAAGCTGCCTGGTATTTTTAAAACTGACCCTACATTTTAATATGGCTGTTTCTAAATTTGTGATAATTTGGTTTGGATTATTTCAAGAGATACTTTAAAAGCTTCTATTTGTAATCCAACAAATATCAGCTCCAGTTTTTAAAGTCGTTACCATTTAAAACATAATGATCTCTGTTCCATGATTCATTCTTACCCATACTATAGTGCCATCTCCCCTTGTCATTGGAGAATTACAGGCATTGCCATGATCAGTGAGTAGAAGGAACAGATAATCCAGGAACTAGTTGTCTGCTAGTGTAAGGCATTATACATGTTTTCCTTTCAAACAGAATTAAATAAGATTAAATTAAATTTTACTTTGCTTTTTCCTGATCATATAACAGACCCATAGGGAGCAATGTTCAAAGTTAACAAGAAAGGTATTTCCAAAACTTGTTTCCAAAATTAGAGAAAAGTGGGTCCTGATTCTACTTAAATTAGAAGGACAGTGTTGGCCCTTGGCAGTCAAATGCTACTTGTGGAAACAGAATTTCCCCAGTCTTTCCAATGACTACGTAAATCTTAAGTAACTGTTCTTTAAATTAATAGGTGGCTTTCTGCTCTATATCAAAAGCTCCTACTTCGACTTAAAAAAAAAGTTGGATTATTATGAATTACATATTTAGATCGGATAAAACAAAGCTCTTTTGTTCCCCTTTAACTAGAATCATGAAAGCCTTAATGCAAATAAATCTCAGCGCTCTTACATATTGAATTTTTTTATTATTTTTTAAAAGAGAGGAAAATTAACATGGCTGAGCCAACCTAGAGAGTTAAATGTTTAAACTAAAGTCATCTAAATATTTGAATTTTTTTTCATTATTTAAATGATGGAAATAAGACAGAATTTTCTATTTTTTAACCAGATTGCTAAGTTTAAAGCTGTGGAATAAAATTGTTCTCACTTATAGCCCTTAACTGAGAAGAAGAGGAAGGAGGAGAAGGAGGAGGAGGAGGAGGAAAAGGAGGTACTTTGGGTAATCAAAGCTAAAAGCTCCATGTCCCTAAATGTGTGCTAGCAAGACCAGACTGTGGGTAGCATTTAGTCCTCCATCTGACCAGTAAAGACCAATGCAAGGCTTTCTTCTGATAAATATTCTAACACAGTTTTAGATGGCTTAACCATCTTTGGTTTTTAGCAGATTCCTCCAATAGTTCTCTCAACAGTCACAGAACATACTTGCAATTGAAGACTATTCTTTCAGGTTTATGAATGCAAACAGAATTTTCTCTTAGGTACTATTATGATGTCTGATTTAAGGAGAAAAAAAATCTAATTATTTTCAATCTTCTGTTTTCTACTTAATTGCTCTTGCAGTTTTTATATTTTGCCCCAAGGCTAAATAAAGCAGAATAAGAGGTTGATAAGAAGTTAGTTGTGGCTCTCTTATCTACTGTTCATCCCTAATGACTCAGGGCTATAAAATCTCATGATCCACCCCATGATCTTCCCAGGGAGCATGCCACATCAGGATTCACAGAGGGTGAAAAGAATTGCATTTCCTGTCATTGGTTTCTGCATGCTCATGAAAGTTAAATCCTTCACTGGAACTTTCTGATTTGATTATTTCTCACAAATATTTTTTCATATCATCCCATCTGGCTTGTTTTCCTAGCTCTTTGAAACTGATCTTTTTCAAAACCCAGTACAGAGACTGGCTCCTCAAAGAATTCTTCCTGACCTTTCATCAGCCCAACAGTTATCTCTGTAGAGTTCAGAACTCAAAAGGCACCTTTTTTTGATAATTATTTTCACCCCCAGTGGTGATTTAGTTTACTCTGTACCTGTTCACCTTGAGAGGACTTTGTCTTTGTGCTTTTACTTCCGTGGTTCTTAACAGAGGGAACAGAGCTTGGCAAGGGCTTTTTTTCATTAAGGTAAAATTAAAACTTAAAATATAATTGTTCAAAATTCAATTTAGGTAGTAGCACACTATAATTAAATGTCCTCCTCCATAGAAATGGACAAACCTCCAGGAAGCAGTATGACAATATTATGAAGGATTGTGAATACTTCCTAAAAAGCAGAAGGATGAAACACTGTACAAAACCATGATTTAAGTTGTATTCCTTGTCTTATAAAGAGTACAGGTTACAAAAAAAGAGAAAACAATGTTATAAAATAATGAAATGATGTTCACTCCCTTGGTGAAGTATAACTCAGTTATTAAGAATTCAAAAGAACTGCCACAGTAAAAATTACATGTTGTAATTTTAAGTAAAAAACGCAACCAAAAATGTCTAGTTTCAAAGAAGGAGAGCAAAGAAGGAAGGAGGGAGGGGTGGAGGGAGGGAGGGAGGGAGGAAAGGGAAGGAGGGAAGGAAGACAGGCTAGGGGAAGGTTAGGGCCATCTGAGATAGCCCAGTGGATTAATACACTTTCACCCAAGCCTGATGAACTGAGTTCAGGCCTCAGTCAGGACTACTATAAACTGTTCTCTGAGCTCCATATACAGCAAAGTCATTCACACACTTGAAACCCAAAATATACATATATAATTAAAATATTTTAAATAAAAAAATACCAACTTTGAACAAAAAAAATAACAAAATGTTATCAGTGCTTGTCTTCAAAGACATAAATATGTCCCTTTTAAGTTTGTTTATATTTTTCTAAATTCTACATTAAGATATGTATTTTATGCTCTAATTAATTTTAAGTTTATTTATCAAAATTAATAATTTCTCTAAGAAGTATGCCCGAAGTTTATAATCATCTTTTTAACAAATATTAACAAATTCTTAATATAAGAACATATTATTTGACTAAAATAATAAAGGATTCAAGCATTTCTTGATAGTACCTAAGAAATGCTTAAAATATTTGTTCATCTAAATTAGCTTCTAGAATTTCCCCATGACTGCAGTCACTAAGTCACCATCTAAAAACATGACTGTAATGTTTCTATGAAAGACATTTTTTATTCTATATAGTATACAACAGGATGTAAGATATAATTTATATAATAATATATTAGACTCGTGTCTCTAATATTTTATACACAGATGCACAGTAGACTCTCAGTGCCTTGGAACATATATGAAAGACAAATGACCAGCAAACAGCTGCCTCCAGAGTACCTGGCATGGAAACAAGTTCATTTTCTTGTTAGCACATTTCTGAAATGACAGTGTGTTGTATAAGCTGGCTTCTAACTGCCATTACTAAAAATTAAAAAGCAAATAATTAAAAAAATCTTTACAAAAACAGCATGCAGGATTTATATCCACCAAATCCTAGGATGATCAACAAAATGCTTCAAGAATAAATAGAAAAGTAAGTAATTACTTGCCTTTGTACAATGGTCAGAAATGTACAAACTCATACATTTTAGAGTAATGTAATGATGGCATGAGTCTGTCAGTACTAGAATAAGGCTAAAAGGCATTAAAATGCTACCGGGGTCTCAATTAACAGATATGTTACAACAGACCAAGAGGGAAATACCAATGAGAAATTTCAAAGAGTTCGCTCAAAAAAATTACAAGATTAGACAAAACTGTCCAACAAGGTGGTATTTGTAACCAAAGAATTGAGGAAATAATTTGGTGAATCAGCAGTTAATTTTTGAAATTATTTGATTTCATTTGGCAGGAAGCACTGGCTCCCTCATCTGTTGTCTTCCTTTGAGGTCTGTTCCAAGAGGCGGTATTTTATTGATGCATTCACTCTCTCATTTTCCCACTCATTCAACAGCGGCAAGCACTTGCAATCATATAATCACCATAGCAGGCTGATTCTAAAATAAATGATGAAATCTCTATAAGGTACCTCAAAACTGCAATATATATAATTGCAATGAAGGGAAATGCACCATAAGCAATTCAAAGCACAACAGACTAACAAGGGAGCTGGGAAAAGTACCCAACTAGAGCTAGGGCTCTTAAGGAGGAAGATTTCAGTGCTATTTGGAAAACTCACAGTTCATCTTTAGGTTTCCTTTGCCTGTATACCTATCTCTTCCTTATCTTAACTCAAATCACAGCTTCTCCAAAGGCTTTACCTCATATCAGCCCTCTCAAAATTCTGTGTTCTCCAGGTTGACATCCACCCTAAAAGATCAGGAAATACTAGAGGACAGAAACTCTCTACCCTGTATTGGCAAGAACTTATCAAGATGCCCAGCTCGAAATCACTGCTCAAAGGTCTAAGGATAAACGGACTAAAGGTGTATGTGTTTACAATGTTAACAACTGTCAGCTGGAAAACCCATTCAGGAAGCTATTGAAAAGAGCTGTAGCAAGAAAGAAACTGAGCTCCATTTGGAATGAATTGCTATAAACACCAAAGTGACAGAAAATGTGTGGAGATGGGGTAAGAAAAAAACAACCACATGTGCTTAGCATGCTGGGAAAATTCAAACACCATTCAGGGAAGAAAGATGATCCCCTTCACAGTTTGAGGCTAAAAGAACAATAAAATACAGTCCTCCAAATAACACACATTGTTTAGTTCCCCCATCAAAACTTAAAATTTTAACTGGAATTCAAATAGTGTAATGTCATAACTCAACATTCCATAGACTTTAAAGGACAGAGTGTATTAATATATTTGCTCTTGCTATATTACTTAAAATGTTTTAATTTTTTATTCCTATATATGTGTGTGTCTGCATATGTGCATGTGGGTCCCATGGGCTCTAGGAGACCGCTTCACATCCCCCAAAACTGAAGTTGCAGGTGGGTGGTAGCCATCCATTGTGAACACGGGGACCTGAACCCCAGTCCTCTGCCAGAGCAGTGCGTGCTCCAAAGTGCGAAGATGTCTCCCCAGCCCACTTTATATAAATTATTCCTAATTTTTCAAGGTGTATTCATACTAATAAAATGTCTGCAAAAAATATAGGAAAAAATATTATTGAAACTCCCAAATATTTTGTATCTTTTGAAGACCTTCATGGAAAAGGTGAAATGGTATTTATTTATAATTATAAGTGTGAGTGTGTGGTTGGAAGTCAGAAGAGAACTTTCATGTGGTTGTTTCTCTTAAGTCAGCCTTGACATGGGTCAAGGGGTCAGATCAAACTTAAGTTTCTGGGCTTGTGAGATGAGCACTTTTACTCTACAGGCATCTTGCCAGGCCAAAATAATACATTAAAAATGATGCCTTTTATTCTATGAGTCTATATTATACAATACAAAATAAAATGCAATTAACCTATATAATGAGCATGTAAGTTTTCCATTATTGAAGATCTTCCAGTTAATGAAAGATCAACTGGAAGGCTGGTAAGGGTTTCACTCGTAAAATCATTAGGGACAGTATCTAACTTCTGGACAGAGAAGGAAGGAGCAAGGAACACACAGAACAGGACATAGCCCAGTCAGAATCATCCAGAAAATTTCTGAATCCTTGATTATTGTTTTCAATTAAATATATATATATAATTACATGCCAAAATGTATGGGATAAAATGTTTAAATCCCTATGTAATCTGAAAACAGCTGAGTGCCTTCCATGGAAGATTAACTGTTAACCGATATTATCTTCACATGTCCTCTGTACACCTGTACTGTTCCTGCTACACCTATTTTTACAATGTACATTGAATAAGATGTTTCATTTCCTTTTAATTGCTTCTCTTGTTTTATTTCCTTTTAATTGCTTATTACCTTTTAATTCATTCTCTTTATATGAGTCTGACACACTCAATACTACTGTTGAACAAAAACTACAAAGTAACAAAATGTTTTCATTTCCTCACTGGTTAAACAAAATGAACCAGACAACTAGAATGGCTTTCTAAGTACATGTCTCTTATTCTTCCTTTGTTTAAATGGCTTTCTTTCTTTGTAGTAAAAAGTGCATCACTCAGATGTAATCTTAAGAACTCATTGCTGACTCTCACAAACTCTTCTGGAATCACTTTCCTAGTATTTTGAGTAACATTTTCCACTGTATTATTTTTCCTTCTAGAAAGTACCACACAGTCCTCTGAAACTTCAACTTGATCTTACATTACCACAGAGATTAAAATGATATCTTTTCTATTTCATTTAGTTGGAATTCTAAATGTATTTTTCCAACAGTATGACTCAAAGCCCTCACATAGATGGGAATGTAAAAAAGTGTAAGACAGTGCATTTTATGGCGCTAAGCACACACCAGCAAACACAGAAGACCAGTTTGGGGTACCAGCAGTCCATGGGGCAGGCCAAAGGAAAGACTCAACCTCCAGAGCAAGAAACATTGGGTTGGAATTCTCATTCTACCACTTTTTTTTTTTTAAAAAGACAAGATCTCACTCATGTATTCCAAGCTGACCACAACTCATTATAGAGATAAGGATGCCTTGAACTTTGGAGCCTTCTGCCCCATCTCTCAAGTGCTGGGATTACAGGGTTTATACTATCATGTCTGGCTAATCCCAGGGCTTCCTGCATGCTAGATAAGCACTGTACTAAATGAGCTACAGCCTCAACTTATTAACTTTGAGGCGTTATGCAAAAGGTTCAGCTTCTGATTTTAACAACAGAAAAAGAAAAAAAGAGAGATAAGAATATGCTTCTATGAGGCTGCAATATAGACTGAACAAAAGGAAACTCAGCATCTTATGGATGTGTACTTATGTCACCTGCAAGGCACTCTTTAAATAACAGCTAAGAACATTTCAGTTTTCTACATCATTATTGATGAAGATGGCAGTGTTGATTGGGACAATACAAAAATATCAGAATAGTGCGGGCTACAACTGAATACAAAAATAATGAGGATCTCTGCATTTGTGTACAATTACAAAATGTATCTGAACTGGAATTGGAGAGGTTCTGTCAGCTAAAAATTGCCCTGATTTACTTAAAATAATTTCATCTCAAAGAGCTGAGTTATATAGTTACCTACATCTTAGTGGTAGAGCTCTTTTGGCTTAGTGTGTTCAAGGCCCTGGGTTCAAGCCCCAGCTGCTTAATAAAATAAATCCAATAGCTGGGTGTGGTGGCCCATATTTATCTCTCCTATACTGAGAGGACTGCCCTAAGTTTGAAGCCACCTTGAACAATGCACTGAGTTACAAGTCAGCCTGGACTACTCAGAAAAATCCTGTCTCAAAATCCCTTACATGCAATAATGAAATAAAAACAGACTGTATTTTTTTAAATAAAAGTTGCAAATGTATGGGTAATTTCAATAAATCTACTACAGTAACACAATGCCATTTTTTTTCTAATCAAATATTCCATCCATTCTAAACATCTTTCTCAGATTGCAGAGTTGGGCTTGGTGGTGTGACATTGTGACCTCTTTAATTCTATACTGAGAGAAAGTTTTCCTTGATCTTCCCAGAAAGAAATCATCTTCTCTACTTTTAAAAACTTGTATTATGCTATCCATGCTAGATTGTAACATACTGTATGATGTCTGTTTGTGTAATCTTTAATTTCCTAATACTCTGATGCTATAACTATATTCAAAACTATCCAATGCTTACTTAAATAAATCATGTGAGCATTTAATAACCTATAAGAAAAAGTAAACTATATGTTGTCAATAGACAGGTGCTAAGAATTAAAAGCCTGCTAATACTCCATTTAGTGTCTTTCAAGACATTTCAGTAAATGTAGGAAACTGTTTAACACAGACCCTTATGTAATCAACCATTAATTAATTGCCAAAAAATATTTTTTAAAAAACATTGTAAATGCTATACTCTAATAAAATGAAGAGGAAGGAGGAAGGCTAAGAATAAATTAGTCCAACATCTACTAGGACATTATGAATTGGCTAAAGGCAAAAACTTTTAAGAACAAGATGTAGGGAAAATCCTAGTATATAATTGCTAGCTAGTATATTATGATCAACATAAAAAGAGTTCATAAGAGAGTTTTTAAAAGCTGGAGAAATGGCTTGGGTAAAGGGGTTTGCCACCAAACCTGGTAACCTGAGTCCAACACTCAGGAACTGCATGGTTGACAGCAAGAACCCACTCCCAGTGTTTAATCTAAACATGCATCTATATGCTTGAGATGAACTATTTCTCTCTGCTTGTGGAATTCTCCCCGGCTCCCTCTCACATGCACATATATAAATAAAATAACTTTTTAAAGGTAACTTTGAAAACATGATTTATTGCTAAATTTCACATTGGTTTTATTTATTATTTCAATGAAAATGAAAGTGTTCACCTAAATGGATAAACAAAGATGTTTTTTGGGTGGGCAGTCTCATACAGTCAGGGAGACATTGACAATATTTTTAATATCCCAGAGAGGTACCTGACTTCATACTATTTATTAAGTCTTTCTTATTGTTGAAAAGTAGCAAACATTATCTCCTAGAACAGATTAAAATATTTTAACCATTTAAAATAGTTTGAGTATCAACAATAATTTAATTCACTTACTGAAAAAAAAGTCCAATATTAAGGCCTAAATAACAATATATGAATGACTCTAAGGAAATAATGTTCTTCACACAACAGAAATGATACATATATGAACTCACAGAGACTGCAAGTATGCACATGGCCTGCACAGTTTCAAGACACACTGGGGTCCCAGCTCTGTGAGTGGGAACTGGACATGGGCTCCCACCCCTAGCCAAGAAGCTACCTGCCATTGATATCTTCTTAAAAAGACAAACTTAGTTTTCTTCAATATAGTTTCACTGGGTATATTAACCACACTTAAAGGTAGGCCCCAATGCCAAGCAGTAGATGGTTAATACAAAATGAACTCAATCATATTTTTATAGACTTTTTTTCTCACATGGCTTTGTTTGGGCATATTTTTTTTTGTCTTGCTAGCTTTAACATGTATATCATGGTTTCTGATTTTGTTGTTGTTATTGGTTTTAGTTGAAGGGGTTGTATGTTTTTTTGGCACACGTGTGTGTATGTGTGTGTGTGTGCGCGCGCGTGTGTTTCTTATTTTATTCTGGTTTATGGTTTTCTTTTTCTCTGTTTTCAGAAGAAAGAAAAAGGTAGGAGCTAGGTGGTGGGGGAGGTGGATGATCTGGGAAAAGTTGGAGAAGAGGAAGCCATCAGAATAAATCATACAAAAATGATTCAATTGAACAAAAGAATGTGGGGCCTGAGTGGTGCTTCAGTAAGAAAGAGCAGTTGGTGCTCTAGCTGAGTGATTAGGTGGAAACCCAACCTCTCTGTCCCCGCAGACCCTTCCCCTAAGAACACTTGCCCAGAGTCAGCCCCTCCCTGGGGCTTCTCAAGACCATGCCCACGGGCTACTTAAGATCTGGGTGCCATACCTGCCCTGGGCTCATTAATTTAGCCTGATCTAACTTATTACATTGGTGGCATTACTCATTTGGGGGGGATTGAACTTTCCAGAGGACCTGTGTTCAATTCCCAGCACCCACACAGTGGTTCAAAAACATCTCCAACTCCAAGGAAATGTAGAGGCCTCTTACATCAGATGTGCACATAATTTATATGCACACGTAAAAAATATTTTAAAACAAGAAAGTATGACTAAACACAGTAGCAAGACACAAAGTAATACGAATAGCACATGCTACTTTCAGGCCCACATTTAGAATAAAAACAACTTTTAATTCTTTCTTAAAACATTATTGTTGATATTTTATTATTGTAGTTGTTGTTCAATTGGTTCCAAATTAAAAAATCAACAAGGTAGAATTGGAACTTCACTTAATCTATCTCAGTCTGACTTCCAATTCAAGCAAGTAGACATAAAGTTGAAAAACTAAGATAATTTCTTAACTGCTTGGATGCCAAAAACAAAAGAATCAAGGCTTAGTTTTTGACATCTTTCATAAGACAAAAATAAAAAATACTACTTAAAGGTATATATACAACAAGGAATTCACATACATAATCACATAGTTTCCTAGGATCCTGATTTCTGTTCTACTACTATTATAAAATTAGGAACTAATAAAATTAAATAATAAAATTAAAATAATCTACTATATTACAAAAATACAATTTGTTAATTTTAGAAACAGGATAAATGTAAAAAACAATACTTCCATATCTTCATTTCTTCAAGCTTATAAGCAAATTGTCTTTTATAAAGCAATAATTATGGTATGCCTGATTGTGTATTAATAAGGGATTTCTAAGGATGAAATCACTTTTTAAACATCAAGAAGTCACACTACTACTGAAAAGTTTTTAATGCACCATCTACCACATGACCTATTTCTCAAGGCTCTTGTGGTCAGAGCCACCAACCTACTGAGGTTTAAACTACTATCTTCCCATCACCTAGAAACAGCTCACAGCTCAAAACATACCTAGATGATAGACAAGATATCTCTACTGGAACAAGTTAGCATTTGATAGGTAATAACCTAATTTCATTGATCAAAATGACAGAATATCAATTCCTACAATAAAAATATAAGACAAATTCTCTGTCACTACTTAATAAAGATACCCAATTACAACTTTTCAGAATTTGTAAAGCACATATAAGATATCAAATGTTAGCCATGCTTAGGAGCTCTTAAAAAAAAAAACTTCAACAAGTGACCAAATGAGATATACTGAGCCCATTGACCTACATGCTCAAAAACACTAATGTCAAATGTCCTGTGCACTTACACAGATGAAAACACAAAGAAAGTCTTCAGCAGACTCTGAGTCTCCCAAATATGGTTTGTGTGACTAACAGTGAGAGCAAATGCAACTGAAACTATGTACTGGAAACCCAGGACAGTCTAGACACAGCAAAAGACCTGAGTGACAGCATGGAGGGATGTGTAAATTTGTGTAGGAATCCAGCCAAATGTTTGGCAATTTCTGCCATAGCCTTGGATTTATTGACAAATGGACTTTCACTTTTTTGTCTGTTTCAGTGAAAGAGCATTAGTTGAAGGCAGATAACATCACTCAGTGGTAGTGTGTTTGCCTAGCATGTGTGAGATCATAGGTTAAATTTCTAGCACAAAAGAAATTTTTAAAAATTAGTTGAGAACTTGTTTGGAGACTCTAGCAGGGGAGTACAGATACTCGTATACCCTTGACCAAAGACCGTTCCTCTTCTATTTGGGGGAAGGTCCCCTTCTTCGACCAAATAGGATAGGCTGCAGGTGGAAGATTGGGATTGAAGTTTTAAATAACATTTTTAAAGATGAAAAAAATAAGTTGAGTAGTAGAAAATTCGTTGCCTTTTATAGCCTTAAGAATTGTATTTACAAAGGCATGTTATATCACATAATATAAACAAAAAGTTGCACAAATACTGTCCATTTCACAAGCATCTGATGAAGCATCCAAAAAATATTTTCTTGGAAAAAATTAAGCATATTATATTGCACTGAATTCTGTATTTGCCTTTGAATAGTTCTCACTATAAAAATTTCCTGCAAAAAAACTCATTTATACTAGATTATTATAAAAAGTGTTATTAAAAGAAAATTTAGATTATGTATTTTTATTATTTATTTTTATTTTATGTGTGTGGATGTTTAGCCTGCATGTAAGTCTGTGCACCACATGTGTGCAGTGCTCATGGAGATCAGATGAGGGCCTCAAATCATCTGGAACTGGAATTCTGGACAGCTCTTAGCCACCATGTGGGTGCTGGGAATCAAACCCTGTGTCCTCTGCAAAAGCAACAAGTGCTCTTAGCTGCTGGGTCATCTCTCCAACTACCAAAATTTGTATTTTAAAATGCAATCTCTGAATATACTTTACAGATTTCAGAATGTGCTTGTTCTCAGCAATAAAGTAATTAACTACTTTACAAATAATGTAATAAGCACACTTCATTCTAGTCACTCTGTCCAGGAGTCCTTTAATGTACCCAGTGCTGGATACATAGATGTGGTGTCAAAGGTGAAAGCAAGGTATTTTCCATGGAAATATCATGGAAATTTCCCATAAGGGAAACAAATACATACACTGTAAAGTAAAACTATTTCATAACCTTCCTTAGTTGTGTGTTGGTACAAAGTAAAGTTGCAGAGCATTTTATAGAAAATACTTTACATATTATTTACATAATATTCTTTACATGTAAGTGTAATAAGTCAAGTTGGCAAGATACTTTTCAGGTTAAAATACAGTTCTCACAAAATACCCTAAATCTCCAAACATCCTATGAGATTCATTGGGTAAAGTCTCACCATTTTATTGGTGAAGAATCTGAGGTCTTAGTAAAATGTACAGTTGGATCAAATTTGTACATTAAGCCACTATTTGAATTGAGCCACATCAGAATTGTCACTAAATCAACAATTCTCCAGTGCTTTCACATTAAATAAGACCTTTCAAAAAGGTAGTATAACTTAATCGTGACCAAATTTCTGTCATATTATAGTATCAGCTGATATTCACTAAGAGCGAGCAAGTTATATGCCTGGGCCCTAGGTCAATCCGCATAAAATTAATGTAAGCATCTACATTAATTCTAATATAGTATGTGATAGGCACCACTATACACTAAGCCAATCAGAATAGTCAAGACCCTGTAAGAAAGGACTCTATCTCAGTCCATTTTACAGATGAAAAGACTGAGGCTCAGATTAAAAGAGATGAACTGCCTAAAATCACATGGCTACAAAAATCAGGACTAAAAGCATATCTATCCAGGACAGATGAAGTTCTTGGGAGGAAAAAAACTGTAGAGGAAGAGGTTGAAGATGGCTCAGTAGATAAAGGGTCTTCCTGCTCCTGCAGAAAATAGTTTAGTTCCTACTACCCACATTTGAGGGTTCACAACTGTGGGAATCAGATATCTCTGGCTCCCAGGGCACCTACACTTATGCACACGTGTGCACACATACATACATGCACAACGAAAAATAATAGATACAAATAACTAAAAGTAACAATGAAAGATAAAAATGTCTTCTGAGTGTGGAAGGAGATTTGTAGAAGCTCAACATGAGCAGATGAGGGCACTGGCAGAAGCCATCAGCTTGGGGAGCATTTGTCTCATAGAGAAGGGAGTGAAGGAGACAGGTCCACTGCCAGTCTGATAGAGGGAGTATGGACTGAAGAGGATAAAAATGATGACTCTAGTTAATAAAGTTAGTGAAAGTGAATAGCAATCTCATTTGTTCCGAGAGGAAATTTCAAGTCATTAAAAGACATGGAAAAGGCATGACACTCCCCAAAACTACTGGTAGCCTACCACTGCCAAAATGTATATCATGCCAGAAGAAATAACACCATCAGGCTGCTTCTTCTTCTTCTTCTTCTTCTTCTTCTTCTTCTTCTTCTTCTTCTTCTTCTTCTTCTTCTTCTTCTTCTTCTTCTCCTTCTTCTCTTCTCCCCCTCCTCCTTCTTTCTCTTAAATGGGCATGTATCCTTCTGCTCCCCTTGTCATTCTTAGAAAGCCTTCCAATGGAGTGGAGACTAGAAGGGGAAAGGTAACTAGCATTGCTTGGTCCTCTTTAGTTTTCATACCAGGACTCCTCTTCCTCAGAAGCATAGCAAATCAGATGAGGAAAATTACAGCAGAATTCCATTCAAGTGAATAAATAAGCTGAAACCTACAGTACATCTTAAAAGGAGAATTTGTAAATCCATTTACCACAGCATAGGACAAAAGCAATGATATCCAGACATCCTTAAGTGCCATGTCCTAAAAGACATATTCAGTAAGGAAAACTAACCATAATGGAATTTCCTCTCATTACTTAAAATAAACCAGGTCACTGAGATGGGATTCGGTATGATATTTTGTTCAGTTTGATTTCATCAAACCCTGGATTCCCATTAAAATACCTTACACACATGCCTGCAGTCACGGTAGTGTCCAGTGTTTCAGTAATATGTACTCTTGCATGATTTTAAACAATAATAATAAAAAAATGTGAGCACACTGCTCCAACTTGCTTTTTTAAAAAAAAAAAAAAACTTATATCAACAGCTTTAAGTATGAATTATCTCCATTGCTATAAACTTCAGGTGTAACATATATTATATGATCTGCTGGGAATTTTAATTCAGAAGACCAAGATAAAGGCATATCTATACACATCAAAATTCAAGCTAACTTCCTAGATTAGAGCAATGATCCTTTTTCCCCCAAAGACACTGAAGTTTAAATATACCTCAGTGTATTAAATTAAGCTGTAACTACAACCATAATATACATTCAACTAAACCATGACCTGTTTTTCATCTCAAAAGTGAAAGGAAATTATGAGTTATGAGACTTACATTTTTTCCATTCTAGGATTCCTATGAAAGTTATTTCACACTAGAGCTAAGAGCAAAATGTACTGCATAACATTTATTTGCTTTGCAAAATATTTATATATGCTGCTGCTCATGAGACAGCATTTCAATAAGTCACTGATAACAGTCCTATTTCTCATTTACTTTTCAAAGTATAAAGACCAAGGGACATTTGGCAAGGAAAAATATCAGTATGTAATATGATATCTAAGTTTAAAATTCAATTATATCTATGATTGGGTGGAAGCCCAACCTGTCTGGCTCCCCAGACCCAACCCCTCACAGCCGACCAAACACCGGCCTCTCCTCTAGAGCTGTTCTCCTCCCCAGATCCTAAGGAACTGCACCAAAAGCCCCTCCCTGGGGCTGCTCAAGACCACACCTACAAGTTACTTAAGGCCTGGTGGCCATATTTGCCATGTGATTTCCCCCCTGCCTTTCCACGGGTCTGTTCTGTTCATTAAACCTGGATTTATTAATTTGGCTTGATTGGCTTATGGCATCGGCGATGACAGCAGGAATCCAGCAACCAGGGATTTTTTAAAAACTTATCAAACTGCATGCTATATTGACTTACAAGACAGCACCAATCCATACAACAAATACAAAATTAACATATATAAATAAATGTGGTTTAAAATACCCACCCCTAGCAGAAAGCTTTTTGGTGTTGATAATTTTGGCAGCAAACTCTTGTCCAGTAGGGATTTTCTTACATCTTCTCACCACTGAGAATGCCCCCCTGGAAACCAATAATTAGCAAGTCAGCAGTATAATCAGATCTAGTATCCACTTAGAAACTTACAAATATGAGCATATTTATAGGTTTTTAGCAGTCTGTCAAATATCAATATAATAGAAGCATTAACTAGAAAATGAACAATTCTTTCTGTCCAACACTGATCTTTTTTAAATGTTGAATAAAAGTAAATTTTAATTGAGTGGAAACACACATCATTAATTAACAAAATAAAAGGGAATGCCAATTGTGACCACTCTCACTTACACATGAAATTTGATAATATTTCATAATTCACACTCAGAAAACATCAAATGCTCATTAAAAAAAAGAAAAAGAAAAAAAATGCTGCAAAGAGCAGAGCCAAGGAATAGGGGGAAAATCTGCTGCCTGTTTATTTCGGTAGGGAAAATAATTAAAGTAAGTAAATATGGCGATTGTTTTCATTAAAACCTAAATCTGGGGCTCACTGGTGTTCTTTAGCAGATTCTGGGGTAAGGTGATTTCTCTCTGCTGGTTTGGGCTGGAGGAGGGAGAGATTTGAATTAAGCTGCTCTTCAGACATGTCTCCATGTTTCAACAGCAGATCATCTATAGAGATATTTCATTCCACTTAAAATGCTTACACTTCCTTTTATGCAACTGTAGGAACCTACAGCTCACACACACACAAATGCATCCTTTCCCTAATAGTCAAAATTAGCGATAGAGGAACTGGTTTGTGGCTGGATGCCTGGTAAATCAGCATTCCTAGCTGGGTCTCTCTCTGGCCGCTCCTGTACAGATTTTCTGTAGGTACCCTGTCCCTCCTTAACATCTACAAGAAGTTCGGGCACTTAAGTGGAGGAGGTCGTTTTTGCACAATCACAATGCTAGGCTATCCTTGGGAAGTAGTGCTTTCCTGAGCTCCAGAGAGCTTTTCCGCTGCCTGGATAAATAAATCTTCTCAGAAAAGATGTACACGTACTTAAATCCTGTAAGAATGATGGTGAGCGGATCATTTAATGCAAAGAAAGATAGCGGATATGGGGCAGTGGTGTGGGTTCTGTTGGGTGGCCCTTTCCTTGGACAGAACAACTACTTGGATGCCGAACCAGACTCTACCAAGCCAAGTTGAACTTTCAGCATCGATAAATATGGCACCATCTCTGAGAGCCAGTGCTCATCAGCTCATCTGAACCTGGGTCAGACGGCAGGCAGACATACAGCGGGGTGAGCAGGAGACATCTATTTACCGAATATGTGATAAATTTTGCATTTTGCACGCATCTCCTTTCCTCTCCGCGTGCACACATACACACACACACACACAGTCACAGGCACACAGTCACACACACTCGCGCACACTTCTCAGGACGACAGCTACAACTGCAGAGATCATAAATTCACTAAGTCTCCAGAGGAGAGGTGGAGGACCGAACGAGGTGGGCTGGGGATTCATTCGGGGCACTCGTCACAGTGAGGCAGGGGTTTCCTCCTCTCTGCCCCACCCGCACCAAGCCAGGGGTCCATCACTCTGCCTTGGCATTTGGACTTCCACTCCCTACGAGGAAGACGGGGGTCACGGGAGAAGATGCCAGGGACGCTTACTTTCCGAGCTCCTCCAAGAGCTGATACTCGTCGGTGAACCGGGTGCAGGTGGTGGTCGAAGCCATGGCGGGGTCTGGACAGTGCACGACGACGGGCGACAAGCGAACAGACGCGGTTTCCCGGGACTGGCGCCTCCAGGCTGTTACCCGGGGCCGCCCTCACTTTCCTTGTCCGAAAGTAGCTCGCCGGCTAGGGAGTGCGCACAGGGGCGGGGCGCAGGGCGAGGTGGCCAGACCAGCCCCCGTGCGATCCCTCCTCCTCCTCCCGCTGCAGCGGCGGGGCACTGCGCTCTTGAAGGGGTCGGGGGGTCGGGGGGTCCGGCAGGAGGTGTTGCTAATGACACTCCGCCTTCAGAACGAGCTCAGCGCCTCGCTTCGAGTGGCGGGCGGCGACCGAGAGTGAACAGGCGGCCGGCTGCTCCTGCAGGAGAGGTGGCGCTGGTGGCCCGCGCTCTCCACCGGACCGCAAGGCTGGGAACCCGTGCGGAGACAGAGTGCACTGGGCTTGGGCAGAGCTGGAGGCCACAGCTCCTCCCCGGAACCTCCTCCCGCCTCTCCCCGCCCTGCGAAGCCCCCTCCTCGCTGGCCCTACACCTCCCTCTAGCGACTCCAGCTGAGTCCCTCTGGGCTGCTCTCCAGCAGCCGTCTAGGGAGAAGCCGAGGGAGGGGATGTGCGGAGCAGCAGGGTGCGCACTTAGGGGACAGAACCAGGATGTCGCAGTGACCCACGAGGGTTCGTGAAGACTTGCAGCTCCCACACCGGGGACATCTCTAGGCTGGCCACTCAGCCATCGTGCCAGGGAAGCCGGGAGAGGGATGCAGCTGCTGCAACTGGGCGCGGTTTGCATTTACAGTTCTCCTACCCCGGTCCCACGTCCCCAGGCTCGCAGCTACGGCCGGGGGCTGCCAGCCCAGGCCACTGCTGCTGTGCCAGGCTGTCCCTCAGCTAGGGGCGAGGATAGCCAGGGTGCCACGTTTCACTTCAGGATTTATTGTCACCTCTCCCGTTGTTTTCCTGTCTAGGGCAATCCCCATAAGCCTTTGCTTGGCCATAAATCCTAACATAATGAAAGCAAAAAAGTCCAGCACGCTGCCACACCTTCCTTCCTCTCCTGAGTAACTCCCCTGAAACCTCAGCAAGTTCTGATAGTAAGACGGGTTCTCGCGAGATGTCCCCACGGTGGTGGCTGGTGGCAAGGGGGTGGGGCAGCATGAAGGTTGGCTGTGGGTCACGAGACCCAGTGGGGGCTGACGTCATTGGCATCACGTGAGCTTGTCCAGCCTGTTTCATTTTGCAAAGGGAGAAGGGAAAAGGAGAGGCAGATCATGAGTTCTTTGCTTCACATTCTCAAAGAGCAGGTTAGGTAGGGGCACAGGACTACACCCTGTCAGAGGCTATCTGGCAAACCACTAACGATTGAAAGAATGTGCCTGTTCTTGAGCATTGCTGACATTGTTGCTTAAAAATTAACATGGAGAAAGCATTAGCATGTAAGATAGGTAACTTGTCATTGGTGGCTGAAATAATTTCTGGGCCCTCTCTCCAGTTTTGGGTCTTTAATAAATGTGGCAATTGCAGACTTAGAGGCCTATGGAAAACCGAGGCATCCTGAATGGTGGGTTTTGTTTTGTTTTGTTTTTGCTGCTTTCTGTTCTACAGGCTACCATAGAAATTCTACATTCCTATTGCTAATTTGCTTGTGCTTAGAATTACATCTAAACTACATGCACTTAAAATTTCACAGCAGAAAGATAACTTTCAGTTATGGAGACTGTATAGTCCTTGTCGCTTGAACTGAGAGGCTCCTTGCTCACTGTCATGCATATTTCTAATTCCTTTATTTTCTGTTTAAAAGAATGTTACTCATCCTTTGAGTGGCCTTTGAACTCAAGTACTCAAGCTATTCATGAAATGTTTAAAATGCTTTTCTGTTGTAGGCTTTGTAAATATTGCTCATACATCTAATAGACCTCACCCCACAATATCACAAGGAAATATTTTTTTTATTTACTTATCATTCAATGCCTGCTTTGTTCTGCCTGTTCGACCTCAGCCCCTGCCATCCATATTGCAATGCCTGCATCTCTGGACTCCCAATAAGACCACTACGTAGCTGACTCTCTGAGGCAAGAACACAAGGTCTATTTATTCAAGCCAAGGCAGGGATCTCTTCCAACACTCCTTTTGCCTAGAGTGAGGGAGGAGGAAGGTCCTGAGCTCTTTTTACAGGGGTTTATATAGGATTGGGCTATGAAAAGTCAGTGTGTGTGATTGTTAACAGCTTGTCATAATATCTGTAGAGAAACTATAGGGTTATGGCAGGATATGAGGTATCTATAGGGACATCTGCTCTCTAAAAAATCTTTACTGCTTATGTGCCTGTATCCCGTTTTTGCCAGTTCTAGGATATATGTTTTCTAACCTTATTGTTTCCCTGTTTTCTTGGGGCTTGAGTTCAGCCCCCAGTCATCAGATGTCTCAAGATGATGGCCTGTTTTCCAAGATGGCACTAGTTCAACTTCTTATATCATATACCCAAAGAATCTGGAATGATTGAGTGGAAGTCCAACCTCTTTCTCTCCCTAGACCCTGCCCCCTTAAAGCTCACCAAACAGCAGCTTCTCCCCTGAAGCTGCCCTCCCATTCTACACCCCTGAACCCTGAGGAAGCCCCCAAAGGCTAGCCCCTCCCTGGGTCTCCTCAAGCCACACCTGTAGGTAGCCATATCTGCCATGTGAGTTTTTCCCGTCTTTCCAAGAGTCACCCAGGATTGCTTTGCTCTGTTTATTAAACCTGAATTTATTCATTTGACCTGATTTCCTTATTGCATCTGATGCTGTGTGTCAGAAATCTAGAAATTGGGAAATTTTAACACTTACCACTGCCAATGAAAATGTCATTTACTCACCCAATATACTATAATTTTCCCCTCAATTTTACATCTTTTTTAATTTTTTTTATTTTTTATTTATTATTATTTTTTTTGTTTTTGCTATTCATCCCATGCATTAGATACCTAATCAGATTTGTGACATTACCAATACATGGAAACTTCACATGTCCCATCTTTTCTTGTCTATTTCCTACCTAGAGACTGCTGCTGTTAGAGGCTTCTTGGAAATTCTTTGGGTTTTATATAGCTTTGATTCCTTTGGCTTTTGTTTTGTTTTAAACAAATCATGACTTTTATGTCCTTAAGTTTGAACACTGTTATTTTGTTACATGGCATTAAGCAGTGTCACGGCTCCCTTAAGAGAGGTTTCCTGACTCAGCATTAGCAGCAAAACCTGAGAAGCTCTTTTAAGAGACCCTGCTGCTAAACACTTAAATGAGGTGTATGAGCAGCAGCTGTGAGTGGTGGTGCTCTATTTGGTGGCATTGTGAATCTTAAAATTCCCTAGAGGGCATGGCAAATGTGCCTGCTGCCAGTACCTCTGCCATGACACTAAGCTCTCACAGACCAATGAGTTGGGTAGAGTCAGCCACCATACTTGAGGCTTTAATCCTAGCCATGTCTTTTAGCAGATTAAAGCCTCATGCAGTCAGAAAAAGGTAAAGATACACAGTAAAGAAAGAGTCAGATGAAAAAAACTCTAAATAGTTTACAGTGTGTTTAAAAAAATTATGTATGCTTAGGAGAAAAGAGAAAAAGAATAAAGTCCTTAAAAAGAAATAAAGTAATAATAATAAGCCATGTAAAATGGAATATACACAAGGACTCTGGACACTGTATGTTATTGTTTTATTTTTTAGATTTTGAGCAAGAGCTGCTAAGAAATATTTGACTAGAAATGCTGCTGAATTAAACCAACCTATTTATTTTGAAAATATCTTGACTTTAAAGTTTAAGCCACAAGATACTTTACTTTGAAGGAGAGATTTTCTTTTTATTTCCTCGGAAAATGAGAGGCTGTGGATTTATTTCAGGTTAAAAAAAAATAAAGTTTGGTCGAGGAAGACCATCTGAAAAGTCTCCCATGGGAACAGATGGCCCACATGATCCAATGTTTCAGAGCACCTCTATTTCAATTTGCAGAGTATATAGAATGGCTTCAAGCTGCTGCTGGGATGATCATGTCAGGATTTGACCATAATCCTGAAATTTCTTAGTATCCCCCAAAGATTACCAGTGCCCCCTAACCAGCCAGAAGTACTCTAGAGAACTATGCCTACATTCCCCACAAAAATGGATTGTGGATGTTTGTCTTTGTTTGAGTGTTAGTTACAAGTTGTTATGGATAATGCTCATTAAAAAAACTAAAGAAAGGAGATTAGATTCAGGATTCTTGTTTAAAAAAAATGGAGAAATGTGGGATAATGATCTTGTACACTGTAAAGACTTGTTATTCATATTGGTTTCATAAAAAGCTGGTTTTATTGGTTAGTAGGCAGACAAGAAATAGAGGTGGGGTAATGAAACTAAGAGAATTCTGAGAAGAATAAAGGCAGAGCAACAGATACCAGTTAGAAACAAAGAGAACTAGTTTAGAATGCTGTACTGTGAAAAAAGGTACCAAGCTACATTGCTAAGCATAGATAAGGATTATGGGTTAATCAGAAAATGGGGTTCAGAAATGAAAAGGGAATCCTCAGAAGAAGAATTACAAATGGCTGAAAGGCACTTGAAAAAGGGCTCAACATCTTTAGCCATCAGAGAAATGCAAATCAAAACAACTTTGAGATACCACCTTACACCTGTCAGATTGGCTAAAATAAAAGACACAGATGACAGCCTATGCTGGAGAGGTTGCAGAGCAAGGAGAACACTTCTCCATTGTTGGTGGGAGTGTAAGCTTGTTCAGCCACTCTGGAATGCAGTATGGTGGTTTCTCAGAAAACTGGGAATTCATCTCCCCAAGGATCCAGCAATACCACTACTGGGAATATACCCTAAAGATGCAGATTCGAACTCCAAAGACATTAGCTCAACTATGTTCATAGCAGCATTATTCATAATAGCAAGAACCTGGAAGCAACCTAGATGCCCCTTAACTGAAGAATGGATTAATGAAGTATGGTACATCTACACAATGGAATACTACTCAGCAGTAAGAAAAAAATGATATCCTAAAATTTGCAGACAAATGGATGGATTTGGAGAATATCCTCCTGAGCAAGGTATCACAAACCCAGAAAGATAAGCAGGGGATGTACTCACTCATTAGTGGACTCTAAACAAAAAAGCAAAAAGCAAAGCATGTCCAAGCTGCAAACCACAACCACTGAACAGCTTGGGATCTGCAACACCTTGGACCGGCAACTTGGATTCCACTCCCTTCAGAGGAACACCTGATCCAGTCTGGATGTTGGGGTGAGGAAAGCAGATCTGCAGGGAGTGGATGCTGAACTAAGCTACATTGGAACCTTGGGACCTCCTGCCCTTGCTGGGGAGAAGATAAAGTGATGTGGCAAAGAGAGAGTGACTGGGAGGGGCAGGAGGGGGAAGGGAGCTTGAACAAGGATATACACAGATAAAAAATATGATTTTATTCATAATAAAAAAGTGCATTAACTTTTAAAAAATAAAAAAATCCCACCACCAAAGGGGGGAAGAAAGAATTATGGGTTAATTTAAATGTAAGAGCAAGATAGTGATGTGTTTGAACTACCGGCCCAGCAGTTACTATAATATTAAGCCTCCAAGTTAACCATTTTATAAGTGGCTATGAGACTGTGTGTGGAAGAGATTCCTCTGGACTGTAGGGTTGGGCAGACCAAAAGACTTCCCATTATAAGTATGAATATGTATTACTCTCAATGGTTAATAAAAAGCTGATATGCCAGTAGATGGAAAAGACAAACTGAAATTGATGAAAAGAAGGAAGGTAAAATCACAGGAATCATGAAAGATGCCAGCCAAATATGCATGGCATATATATATATATATATATATATATATATATATATATATATATATGCAGCCATGAGCCACATGGCAAAGCATAGATAGAAAATAGAAATATGGGTTAATTTATGTGTAAGAGTCAGCTAGTAACAAGCCTGAGCTATGGGCCAATTATTTATAATTCAGCCTCTGAGGTGATAGTTTGAATGGACAATCAATCAGGACAGAAACCATCCATTTACATACTTCTACATTGCTCTTTATCACCAAAGAAAATCAGGACAGGAAACCAAACAAAGCAGAAACCAGGAAGCAGCAGCTGGCACAGAGGCCTTGGAGGGCTGCTTCTTACTGGTTTGCTTCTCCTGGCTTGCTCAGCCACTTTTTTATAGGACCCAGGACCACCAGCACATGGGTGTCCCACAATGGACCAGGTGCTCCTTCAGTGATCACTAATTGAGAAAATGCCTTATAACTGGGTCTCCCGGAGGCATTTCCTCATCCAAGGTTTCTTCCTCTCTGATGACTCTAGCTTGTGTCACGCTAACACACAAAACCAGCCAGTACAACTGACACCCTGTCAACATGACACACAAATGCATTACTATTAAGTCACAACCCTTCCTTTCTTATTCATCTCAAAGATCTCACATTGAAATCATAAATAACACATTAAAGTCTGACTTTTTAAAATATCCAGTATCTCTAAAAATCCAAAATCTCTTTAAAAAGTTCAAGTTTTTCATCTCTGGGATCCTTTAAGAATCAAATTTTATTCTAAATTAAGTATCTTCTTCAAGAACAAAGCACCAGGGCACTGTCACAATCTGAACCAAGCAAAGCCAAACTCTAAGGGTGTAAATAAATCAATGCCCAATGATCTGGGATTCATTTACAATCTTCTGGTTACACACACACACACACACACACACACACACATACACACATACACACACACCCTATCTTGTCTTCTAGGCTCCATTTAGACACACTTCACTGCTGCTACTGTTCTTGATGGTCATTCTATGTTACTTGTATCTTTAAAATGTGGAATATCTTGCCACAATGGGGCTGCACTTTCATCAGTAACCGCTCATAGGGTTTTTTTTTTCCCCTCTTTTTACAGTGTCATGCCTCAACTTCTTTGCATGAGTCCTCAATCCTGGACCTTCAACCTCTACCAAGGCTGCACCTCTCCTGGCCTCTTACAGTGCCAAGCCTCAGCTTGCACTCCAAGACCTCTTCATGGCCCTGAAAACAGTAACATCTGGGTGACACTTAGACATCAACAAGTCCTGCTGCCAATGCAAGGTACAATGGCCACCTCTGGAACACAGATTCTCTGTGCTCTCAGAAATCACATTCCAGGTTTTACCTCAGTGGTTCTTATCTCTTTGTAATCACTGCTAATTTCTTAGCTCCAGCTACCCAGCATCAAATGTCCTAGTAAAGACTTCACTTTATAGTTCTGGTATCTTGTCAGTCACAGCTGATTTTTCAGCCCCAGCTAACCAGAACAACAGAATCTTAATTCAAAATAACAAATGACCCTGATAGAGTTTTTAAAGTTCTCTTAGAAACTTTCCTTAACACTTAACTCTTAACACTCCTTGGTTCTTCCAGCCCAAAGTTCCAAAGTCCTTCCATAGCCCTCCCCAAAGCACAGTCATGTCTGTCTCAGCAATTCCCAACTGCACCAGTATTAAAATGGTAAGACATTTTATTTAAACTAGACCATGGTGTAACCTAATCTCTCAACTCTGATTCAAAAGAAGACAAGCAGAGATTTACAACCAAGGAGCATAGTGGAGGCCACAACGTGTAAATGCTGAACGTTTTCTTTCTCTCCTCTCATTTGGTACTTAGAATTAAAAACTGCAGTATTTCAATACTCTCAGAATGCAAGTATACTTAGTATACTTAGTATATACTTACTATACTAAGACTTTAGCATTCATCAATTATTCTTTATACAAACTTTCTAAGAAATAGCTTCTACCTCAAAGAGTTTATTCTGGAGCCAAATTTGGGGTGACTATTATCCAGAAACACAGCTTACCCAAATTTTATATTCCAATGGAATTAAAAGTTTAGTGAAGTTTCATGGTAACACAACAAAGTAAAGCATAAATCACTGGCACTTTCCAGAACATTTATGCAAACATGAGGTAGGTAGATAACAGAAAAGCTGGACATGTAAGTGTCCAAACACTGCCTGGTGTCATTCTCAGGCTTTGATTGACAGAAACTAAGAGTCTGCTTGTACATTGCCAAAGATTCATCTAATAGTCACAGAGACATTAGGTCACATACACAGGTGGGAAATTAATAACTATTGATGGCCAAGATAGCCCAAGATGGTGTGTAATTAGACCCTGAACATTCACCATTCCAACCTCTGCACATTCACTGAAGCTCTACTCAGATACTGGCCAGGCATGAAGGGATGAGACAACATGCTGTGTTTGTCTTTCTGAGCCTGAGTTACCTTAATATATTGTGTTAGCTTAGAGTTACAACCATTTCCCTGAGAATTTTATATTTTTAATATTTTTATTTGAGAATTTCACACATTGTATTTTGATCATATTCACCCTTTTCCAACTCCTCTCTCCCTTTTATCATCCTGAAACAAATTCTAGTTGGTATTTAATGAGCCAGATATTGGAGAAAAGCTGAGGAAACAGATCACAGTCAGTTCTTACCCAGCCCACTTCTCAGGGTGAAAACTGTCTTCAAGAGTCCTCAGCCTGGCTTGTTGCTTCTACTGAATACCTCAATATCTGCCTACACCTGCTTTAAATATCTTCTTCACCAAGTTGTTTCACTTTTAGGATTAACTCTGCATCATAATCTTAGAGTTAGGATTAAAGGTGTGAGGTACTACTGTTTGGTATTTAGTCCTTGAATTCACAGAAACACAGATCTTTGTCTACTGAGTTATGAGATTAAAGGCATAGGTCACCACTTAGTAATTCCTGTGCTGGGATTAAAGGGATGAGTTACCACTCTCTGACTCTCATGGCTTGATTGTGGGTGATTCTGTTCTCTGATATTCCAAGTTGATTTTATTAGATGTACAATATATCACCACAACATTCCATATCCCCCAGCTTTGTGTCCTCATTTTTTTTTAAGACCTAACAAGTCCAGTTAGTGCTATCTACTCTTGGGCATATGACCATCCATTGCATCATGGTAGATCTCCAGGAAACATACCATTAAAGAAAATGAAATCGCCGTCTCACAGAAGCAATTGCTCCTTAACTAACGGTGAGACTTCATGACTTCCCCTCCCCTCCATGCTAGGACTTTGTCTACCTTGAACTTGCACAGACCTAGTGCCTGTTGTCACAGTGAGTTCATATGTGAAACTTTAGTGCTGTATCCAGAAACAGTTTCCTTTATCCACTGCCTCTAACTCTCACAGCCTTTTTGGCCTCTCTTCTTTCACGATTCTTGGCCCTTGAGAAGAGCAGAGGTGATGTAGGTGTCTGTTTATGGCTGATCAATCCATGGTCATTTATTCTTTGCATCTTGACCAGTTTTTACCTACTGAAAAAAAGAAAAAAGAAATAAAGAAAGAAAGAAGAGAGAAAAATTTTCTCTGGTGAGATTTGAGAATTGCAGTAATTTATAGTTATTGCAATAAGTCATTGAGATGTATTGTAATGCTATGTCCCTTCTTCCGAGAAATGGCAATAGATTCTTCAATCAGACCTGTAATTGTCTAGTCATAGATTCTTAGTCCCGGTCCCATACTGTGCCAGGTATGGGTTATACACTGTGGAGAAGGCTATAAATTCAATACTATGATGATTGTTTTTTGTCAAGTTGATACAAACTTGAATCACCTAAGGAGAGGAAACATCAAATGAGGAATTATACCTATTAGATTGGTTTACAAGTATGTCCATTGACCATGTTCCTGATTAATGATTGGTATTGAGAATCCAGCCTACCGTGGGTGGTGCTGTATTTGGATACCTGTTCCTGGGTTATGTAAGAAAGCACACTGAGCAATCCAGATAGACAGCATTCTTCCATGGTTCCTGCTTCAGTGCGGACTTTGAGGTTCTGGCTTGAGTTCCTTCACTGACTTTCCCCAGTGATTGACTTTGATATGAAAATATAAGCTCATTCCCTCAAGTATCCTCTGTGGAGCAGGCTGAGTGGTTATGAATTCCGTAAGCCTATCTTTGTCCATGGAAGCCTTTCCTCATTCCTTCAGTTATGATAGATACCTTCATTGGAAACAGTAGTTTCTATTTGCAGTTGTCTCTCAAACTTGATCCAAAAACCTCTTGGCTTCTAGTTTCTCTTGAGGAATCCGCTACTATGCTATTGAACCTGTGGGGTGGGATTCAGATGTTACCCAAGGAAGTGCTAGTGACCTCAAGAATCAGGACCCTGATGGGGCGTGGCCCAATCATTCAAGACCCTGGAACCTATACTCCCTTTCTTCTTTTTGGTTCCTGTGTTCTCTGAGTGGAAGCAGATCATCCCTGTGCAGAGTTCTGTTTCTCCTAGAATTTCTCCTTGTATTTGTAAGTCTGTTCTCTCCCCTTAATAAATATAAACCCACTATATGGTGTATCAGATATGAATAATTGCAGTGATAGACTTGTCTTTATGCATAATAACTTTCATTTTTTAACATACTTTCTTTACTTTGTCCTTTTAGCTGTTTAATTATGACAAGTTCCTTTTCTGTTTTTCTCTGCTGTATTTTGATTGATAATTTTCCTAATTTAGAAACATTTTCCACTATTATTTTATTGACGATCTTAGAATTTTTTAATTGAATTCTTTTCCTTATTTTTGTGCTTAGATTTGTACTTTTTTTGAGGAAGGCCCTGCAGGTTTTTATGGCCAGGATGCAAACCATGAAGAGATAAGAATGAATAAGATTGACTTCATCAACCTGAAGTGGACAAAACTTTGAGGAGTTTGATCTCAGGTGGTTTATTCCCAACAAACTCAAACATAGTACAACTTGGGAAAAACGTTTCTTGTTGCAATATAATTCCCAGTGCAAAGGGAAGCATAATTACATTAAAATTTGACACAGGGTAAATCTTATTTCTTCCAAGAAGATGGGTTTTAGAGCTAGGCCATCAGTATTAGCTTACAGGCCTAGGAAGGACTGATCTTGGTCATACAGATAGTGTAGAGGTTATTTGGGCTATTAGCCAACTCTGGTCCTGGTTGTGGGAACTTGAGAAGCCCCTGACTATAAGGGTCATTTACATTACTAACTATCTCTGAATCTGGATGAAGAAGCTTGATGTGCCTGGCCCAATTGATAGCACAAATCACCAGACTATTAATCACTTTCAATGCCCAGCTTCCCAAGTGGAATAACAGGGTTTTCTATCTTTCCTATAGAAAAGACAATCCTGCATACTTAACATTCCCATTTCTCTGGAGATCTTTGGAAACAAGGACCTCATTCTGTGTTCCAAACACTTTTATGATGCCTTCATTACCACGAAGGTACTGCTTATTCCTTCTTTTATCTTTACCATGATGTCAGAATGTCCCAACTCTTCCACCTTGTCTTGAAGCTTGGATACCCTGTCCTCACCTTGACCCATTCTGTTGATGAGGCCTTCATAGAGTTTTTGTTTGACTTAGCATGTTCTTCTAGGCGTTCAGTTTCATTGTTCCTCCCCCTGCTCAACCACCTCTCCCAACTGTGTATGTGTGTGTTTTCCCTGAATTCATGATGTCTATGCACCACATGTATGTAGTGCCCATGAAGGTCAGAAGAGGTTATGTCTCCTGGAACTGCAGTTGCAGATGTTTGTGAGCTGTGGTGTGTGTGGCATTGAAGTAAAATCTCCTGGAAGAGCAGCCAGTGCCCTTAACTGGCGAGCCAGCTCTCTAGTTCCTGGTTTTTCTCTTTATAGAATTTAGCTTTGGTGTTCTTGACATTCCTTGAGGAGTTTATTTTACATTTTGATTTCTTTGACCAGAGTCACAATCTCCTTTTAGAATTCATTTTATGGCATTTCACTGGAGGTCATTACTTCAGAATTAGTACTTTTTGAGGACTTCTGTTGCCTTCACTTTTCATGTTACTTTTATTTTTTACTGGCCTTGAGTACTTGAAGCTAGATTGTTGCTTCCACTAATTTAAGTCTTTAATTTTTATTTACATTTTACCTCTCAGAGTTTTCACTACTCAAGAGGGAAGAGGTTGTTCTTCAACCTCCCTAATATTGCAACTATTTAATACAGTTTCTCATGTTGCAGTGACCTCTACCCATAACTATTTCATCACTATAACTTTGTTACTGTTGTGAATTGTAATGTAAATATCTTATATGCAGAATATATGATGTATGACTCCTATGAAAGGGTAATTTGAACCCAAAAGGGTGGTGATTTGCAGCTTAGGAACCCTTTTATAAATTTACTGTATCATTCCCCTCTGTTAGGCTAGTGTTCATCATTTCCTTCGTCACCAACACTAGGTTGGACTCACAAGGGTAAGAGTAATGTTAAAGGAGACCTTTAACTTAATGACACTTGCTACAGCACAGTAAGACGGACATTCTCACAATGAGTATATGAATTACTGTAGTAGGTGACAGTGATCCACTCCCAATTTAAAAAAAAAAAAAAAAAAACAAAAAAAACCCAGAAACTTATACCTGGTGGAGTGTATGAGGGGAAATTGCTAAGAAGAAACATCAGTGTAGGCAAGCATGCTGGTTCGGTACCTGACTTCAGAGGATTCTTGTGGTAGAAGGCTTGGCATGGGAGATGAATGCCGAAGTCTAAAGTCAAGGGCAGAGAATAAGGTTGTAAGTAAAATTCCAAGAGAGATTGTAAGCAAAGCAGCTCAGAAGACTGCAGAGAAATGAAAGAGCTCTTCAGAGTTTAAGTGCTTTCAGCAAAGAGCCAGCCTCTGCCTAGTCTTAAGGACTCTTAGGATAAAATGTGCTGAATGTTCTGTTATTTCTTGGGATGCAAGGGACTCCAGATCCTGTCTATTAGTCATTGGTCACCAGCTCTGGGAGAGTGAAGAAAGTGAATGTAAACTGTAACACAAATTCTAGTTGTTATTGAATGAAAACTCAAAACCAGATGTTGAGGGAAA
Organism: Sigmodon hispidus; assembly: GCA_004025045.1. Lineage (NCBI taxonomy): Eukaryota > Metazoa > Chordata > Mammalia > Rodentia > Cricetidae > Sigmodon > Sigmodon hispidus. The sequence continues at coordinate 24,689 of PVIH01007659.1, read as the reverse complement.
GGCTGGGATATCAGAGAGAAGAAACAGATGACAGCCAAATCTCACCCATCCTACTTCTCAGGGTAAAAGCTATCTTCTAGAGTCTTCAACCTGGCTTGTCACTTGTACACTTCTATCTTCCTATGCCTGCCTTAAATATCTACTTTGCCCAGTTGTTTCAGTATGTGTTCAACTCTGTATCATATTCCTAGAGTTAGGATTAAAAGTGTGAACCACTACTGTGTGGTACTTAGGCCTTGAACTCACAGAAGCATAGAAAGATCTCTGTCTTTAGAGTTATGGGATTAAAGGCTTGAGTTACCACTCTCTGACCCTCCTGGCTTGACTGTGGGTGGACCTGTTTTCTCATATTCCAGACTGGTTTTATTAAATATAAAATGTATCACCACAGTAAACTGTCACAGGTCAGGGGCAGAACCTGATTGTGTCTATGTTGTTACCAAGGATATAAGCAAAGGCCTCTATAATTTGGATATGAACACAGGGCAGTGCTATGAGACCTGAACTGGTGTGTGGTCCTAGACCCCTGTTCTGGAGGTGGGGTGGGGCAGCAGCAGAGTTGTTAGTTGATACTTCCTCTCCTCTGTTGTCTCCCTGAGCTTCAGTCTTGTGTTCATTCCCTACTGGAAGTTTCCTCTTGCATATTCCACCTCTGGTAAAACACATCCAAAACAAACAAACATGTCTGTACTTCCTAGGTCAGTGAAATTTGAAGGTCACTGTATCCCACATTCCCACAATTTCTCATGAGTTGATTTCACACATTCCCATTTAAATTCAGACATGAGGAAGTCAATCTTCTCCCAGGAATTTTCACCAAGAAAACCTAGTGTGACCCCCATCTCAGTGTAGGTACTATTGTTTTATTCCTTTAGAAATATAATCCAGTTTAAAAAGTACATCCAACCAGACATTTACAGGTCTGAGTCCTGATTAATTTCATACTTGTCTCATGTCTCCACCCCATCCCCAATTCCTAAAGGTTTCTAGATTATAAAACTAATCTCAATTTCTCTGCCTGCCCAGCTTGTGGGAACAGCCTTTGAGCTACACTAATACTTGTGCATTTTTCCAGTTTCTACATACAGCTGAGATTCTTGTCTTCTGAAATATTGAAGTGTTTCACTCCTTTGATGATCTTATCATGAAAACTAAAACCTTTCTTTCATGTTTCAAAAAGCCTTATGCAATCTGTTTCCATATCTTACGTTGTTTCCGAAGTTGTTCCAAATTCCAAAGCCATAAAGATGTTTTCCTTTAACATTAGACTGACTATGGTTAGTATTTTTCTATCTATCTGTCAATCTATCTATCTATCTATCTATCTATCTATCTATCTATCTATCAATCTATCTATCTATCTATCTATCTATCTATCTATCTATCTATTTATTTATTTATTTTTATACAGTGTACAGAAAGAAAAGGGTACCAGACCTCATTACAGATGGTGACTCTGAGCCACCATGTGGTTGCTGGGAATTAAACTCAGGACTTCTGGAAGAACAGTCAGTGCTCTTAAACTCTGAGATGTCTCTCCAGCCCCCTGGCTATGGTAAGTATTTAAACGTGACTGCATTTTTTGTATGTGTGAATGATGTGAGGTAAGGTTCTCCTTTTCTTTTTCTCTTAAATGGGTAAGGCTCTGGGCAGGTTTGGTTGGCTCCTGGGCTTGTACAATCCATCAGACAGCATTCTTCCATGGTTGCTGCTGTTCTTCACTGGCCAGAAGCAATTTTGCATGGAATAGAAAGAAGACCTTTCTTTTAAGTTTCTGCTTGACCAACCCTAGTGGTAGAATGTTGCCTGGAAATGTAAATCAAATAAACCCTTCCCTCCTCTAGGCTATTTAGGTCATGGTGTTTGTCACAGCCACCTAATGAAACTAAAATATTTCTTAATCTGTTCTCACCAAACCTATATAATTATAACAAACTTATCCAATTTGCATATTGAGAAATCCAACCAACTTACTATTGTTCAAGTTCTACTTATTACTTTCTTAGATCATCAAGGTGCTGATGTTTCTTATTCTTGGATTTGTGGCTTTTCCAACATTGGTTATATGATTATACTTTCATTCCTTCAAAAACCAGAAAGATATTTCAAAATCTGTTTGCTTCATCACATAACACATGTTGCTAAACCATTCACTAAGATGTACTCTATCCTAGTACAGAAATAGGTTTGGAATTTCAGACATAGCTATATATATGAGACATCCCTGACTTGAGGATGTATTTTTGGCAAAGGTATAAGAACAGAAGTAATCCTGCACTTCCAGACCTGGCCCAGAGAAACATCCCATTTATGATTTTGCTGTTCCTTACAGATTTTCAATCACTGGTATAGTAAACCCAAAGGCAATATTATAAAAAACCTATTGAAGATGGAAAAGTGGCTGCCAGTCTGGGCAAAGACTTCACAAAGCAAAGCTGCTAATGCAGAAGCCATGTCCTGTGCCCAAGTCATAAAGTTGTTCTTTAAGGGATTGAAAGATTGAAACTTGAGTGTCCTATATGACTTGAGGTTACCAAATCTAAAATAGTTGGGGTTTTATATCAAATGTCTGGACAAATGTTTTATTATGTTAACTTAAAATTTAGGGATGAAATTACAGCTAATACCTGAAAAGATATATGTGTTTGGATTACATCCATGCTACATGTTTTTCATACTATGCCTGTTTCCTTTGGCATGCTATTTGAGAGCTGGCTGTTCTGTTGGAGAATAAATCTGTACAGCTGAAGTTAAATGAAGAATCAATTTATATTTCTCACTGTCTATACTTTCCCTCCATACATTACATGCGATGACATCCATGCAGTAGCAATAATGAGTACTTAGAGTTTCTAGAAGTTATGACCATATCTCTGAAAAAGGCCAAGCACATTAACTTTAAATCAGCTCAGTTGAAATATTTTTCTACTTTATTATATCTGCAGAGAAGTGAGAATGCTCCATTAATAGCTATTTATGAACAACATCTCTCTTCACATTGTCTGACAGAACAGGGAAGCTGTGCTCTCAACTTAGTGTGAAAGGGTGTTTCTTGTTTTGTTTTGCTTTTTTTTTTTAACACAAAGGAATGTAATCTGGGTGGGTGGGTTGCCAAGGAACACAGTGGTGGAAAACAAGCCAAAGTACCCTGGAGCTCAAATGTGAAAAAGAGTGCCATTAATTTTGCAGTAGTTTTCTGTGGTGTATGTGTGCATGTGCATGGGTTATTGGGCTGGGCACTCTAAGAATATGGTATCCGGAAAGGCAGATAACTCAGTTTTACAGGATTTGCTTTCAAGTTGGACAAATAGGCATTAAATTGTTTTTAATAGAATACACTTAAGTAATATAGGGAGGAACCTAAGAACTCTAGGAATGTAAGGGCTGGAGAGATGACTGAATATTTAAACAGAGGAATCATACAGATCTAAGGAATTCAGTTCCCAGCAGCCATAGTGAGTGGTTTATAACTACCTGTAATTCTACAAGAAATCCAATGTCTTCTTCTAGCCCGTATGAGTACTTGCACACATGTGGCAGATACACACACACACACACACACACACACACACACACAGAGAGAGAGAGAGAGAGAGAGAGTCATACACACAAATAAACATAGATCTTATAAAAATATACACAACATTTTCTGGTGAAACAGGTACAAAAGGTTATTCTAAGAAAGAATGAACAAATTCAATCCAGAGGAGTAGTAGAAATTAAATATGTGAGGTGTAAAAAAATATCATTCTAGGAGATGCAATGTCAATTCACAAATTCAAGGAATGCAGGAGCCCAGAGTAGCTAAGGCACAAAGAGCAGAATGAGTCAGTGGAGTGGGCGAGAGAAGATCTTGGGGGACTCTTTAAATAGTACAAGCGATGGTATGGAGGACACTGAACATGATGTTTCTGAAACAAAATTGTTACGGTTGTTCTGAATTTTACTGGTCTATAGTGATTGACTTGGAAAAAAAGAAGAAAAGCTATAACTTGAATTTAGGTGGTAGTGACAAAAACAGAAATAAATGCATAAAAATATTAAGATAAATATACATGAAAAGAAACATTGAAATTATAAATGACTTGATAATTGAGATTGTTTGTATTAATAGAAATTAGATAAGCTATATAGGCCACCTATGTAAGCAGGACTTAAATTTTTGTTTTCTACATTTTACTTAGGAAACACAAGACTGTAAAACAATAAATATAGTTTTGCTCAAAAAAAAAGTTTTGTCACCTGGCAAAATAGCTTACTTATTAGTTTAGTTGTCAAAATTTATTTCACTGTGTTCCCCACTTTTAAATCATTTTACTATGAATTCATCTTTAACTTCAATCAGTCCACTTTCTTGAAAGACTCATTAAGCTACCGAGGCCATAATTCAAATCTGACTACATGCTCCATCTGAAACACTAAGATTGTCCAGGTGTCGCGTGCCACCTCGCCAGCAAGGAACACTCAACACCGGATCCTTCTCTTTGCAGTTTATTCGGGCCTTTAATTATCTTCTTGTCTCTCACTCACTCACTCTCACTCTCAGGCATATGACTAATGATCACTCTCTCACAAATGACGAATGACCCCGGGGGAAGTTCTCTCGTGGCTAAATAACCCTCTGGGCTTCCAATCCCGGTAAGCCAAGTAGACATTGCCCATAGGTCCCGAGGTGCCGGAAGCAAGCCACCATCCTCGCCTACAGCCAATAAGGAGTTGTTTACTCCCGAGAGCACTCACCATCGAGAATGGTGGAAGGCGGAAACCAGCGCCACCTTTAGGGCGTGATACAACGCAGCTCCCTACATCCAGGTAGGGTTTTTTTTCACTGTTGGGGTAAGCAGTGCAATCCAAGCACAGTAAGATGTGCAATATTTCAGGTCAGCTGAAGACATTGTGAATAGTTCAATAATGAAAATGTCTGATTTTATTCCATAAACACTGATCTAACTATACAATGAAATATTTGTGTGTCATTGCATTAAATTCTGTGCTGATTAATGTTGACTGCCAACTTGATTATCTTGGGAATTGCCTAGGAATCTAATAAAGCACACCGTTGGGTTGTCTGTGGTGACACCTTCAGAGAGGGCTAAGTGACAGATCTGTGCTGAATGTGGATAGCATCTACCTACGGGCTAGAAGCCCAGATGAAATAAATACGATGTGAGTGCCCTTCCTTGCCTACCATCCTGGACTCGATCTTCTGAAGCATGAGCCAAATAAATCTTTCCTCCCTCCAGTTTATTTTCTCGGATATTTAGTAACAGAAATAAAAAAAAAAAACTAACAAATTATTCTGCATGAAAGTATTGTGTAGAGAAATGGTGCAATACGTTGACTAAACTTAAAGCTATTAAATGAGTTACATATTTTAACCCTACATGTCTTCTCTCTGTTTGGCTGTCTGGAAGAAGGTAAAGATAGATATATAGATATTAAATTCTCTAAGCTTTCTAATCATGATCATACAGAGGTAGAAATGTGAAAGAAGCTTCGCCAGTATTTTCTGATGCCTATTTTACTAACCACATTTTAATTGTGGAATAAAAGCATTGAGTAGTTAAAGAGGATACAACTTTTGAATGTACAGGTATTATAGCAGTTTAAAAACTGTTAGCTCTGTAGGTTCTTCCTTTCTACTTAACACCAAGTGACTGTGAACTATTTAGTCCCAACACTGAGATCATTCTCAGTAGTCTTTATTTTCCACATGGGGAAACAGGCACATAATCCTAAAAAAGTGCTTGTCTTAAGAGATCCCATGCTGGAAAGTTCAAAGTGCATGCACGTGCTCATGTGTGTGTGTGTGTGTAGACTGGAGAATAACCTCAAATGTTGTTCTCAGGTACCACCTCCTTGTTTTCATTGGCCTGGAACTCACTAAAGAGACCTCTTTGGTTGGAACAAGCACCGGAGATCTGCCCACCTCTGCCTCCCAAGTGGTGAGGCTACAAGTCCATGACCCCATGCCTAGCCTTTTTTTATATGAAACTGGGGATGGAACATAGGTCTTCCTAATTGTAGAGCAAGCACACTATAAATGGGAGTATTTTTCTAGTCCCTAGAGCCTGTGTTTTCCATTACTATGTTATCTTCCACATTATATTCATTTATCTATACAGTCTTAGTTTGCTTTTAATTGCTTTGAAAAACATAACCAAGCACATTGTGGGTAGGAAAGGGTATTTTTGTTGACTTACATATTATAATCCATAATCAAGGAATGGGGAGCCAAGGCAGGAATTCAGGGCAGAGATTATGAAGGGATACTTCTTACTGTATTTTTCTGATGACTTTCTCAACATGCTGTTTTATAAAGCCCAGGACTACTTACAGAGGTGACACCACCCCCAGTGGGCTGGGTCCTTTGGCCATTAATCATTAATCAACAAAATGCCTTGCAGACTTGTCTACTTGCCAATCTGATGGAGGCATTTTTTCAATTAAGGCGCTCTCTTCCCAGATGATGCAGCTTGTGTTAAGTTGTAAAAAAGTAACCCAGGACATATGCCAAAGCTTGATACTCACAAACACACTCTACTTTTTGGATGTGTAAAGCTAAATATATTTAGCTACTTAGGATGCTCTTTGGGGGAGGAGCAATTTGAAGTGAGCAAATATACTCCTGAAGTATAATAATTTGTCTCTGGGGGAAATTCTACTATATTTCCTTCCTCATTAACGAGCAACTCTATTCCCTCAGTGTCAAAGAATTTTATCTAGTCAACAACTGTTTTTTTCCAGAGATACTGGATATGTTTTCTGAACAGAAGACATTTGTAGCAACCACTGCTTGCTCTGGTGATTTTCTGGAGCATATCTTCTGCCTTCCAGGCTTCATATTCTGTTTGTTTTTGTTCTTCATTTTTTACTGAGTCTAGTATATTCATCCCTCAAATTCATTTCTGTTCTTTTCTCAGGCTAATCTAGGATAGGGTATGCAAATGCAGATCAACTAGTCAGAAGGAGAGAGGTCATGGACTCTTCAGTCCTCAATAGATGTTCCAGTGACATGAGCAAGTCTTTGGTGTTCCCAGCCTATTTCATTCCTTAGTTCTACTTCCCCTGATGTTTAACTGAGGTTCTTCTATTCTGTTAGCAAAGCTACTGTCAAGGTGTTTCTCAGGTAAAGGAAAAGAAAAACTCACATCTATGTAGGTCTTGTTGTGCTATGTTTAAGTCTGTGTAAACTGACTTTCAGCTTCCTACCTCTATGAGGATCATTTTAATGACCAGGCATGCCCAATGACCAAATCCAGACAACTGACATATGCCTCATCCTTGTGGGAATATAAAAGTCTACATGAAGCAATTACCACTGGTTAACTATTTTTATGCAACCCAGTTCATTTTTGATACTGACCAAAGTTACCACAGGCTCCCCAGGTAAAGGGTCATTCCCATACAATTGCCAGCACTTCAGACACCAGTCACAAGTCGTCAGATGATGCCTGTACTTATGACCCAAGAGGTTTACCACAATTTCTTCTACTTTGCTAAGCTGGCTTCCAGAAGTTGGGACTTCTAACACTTCACTATAAGAGTGAACAGCCAAATGGAGAGGTTGAGAAGAATTCCAAGTAACATCCATGATATTAGTGTTACAACCTTGCAGCCATAGACTGTATACCAAGAAATTAAACTTGATCACCTGTCCTCAAAAACACAATTAAAATGCCAAATCAATAATAAACAACCATGTGGCTACATTGAGAAGAGAGATAGCAAGATACAATTGATCTCTGCATAACAATGACCCCACCACTCCCATCCCACCATCACCATAAGAAATTGGTAGGGATATGCAGTAAGCAGGCTCAGTCAAATGTGGTCCTGCCCACCACTGACCAATCATTGTCAGTCTCATCTAGAAAGCTGGTCTCACAAATTACTAGAACCATGTGAACTCTTTGAGAAGACAAGTCCTCTCTCTAGCTGGTGCCTTTTGCTTTTCCCAGAATTGTTTTTCTGGGAACATTCCCCTTTTCTGGGAGTCCATTTTTTCAATGATGTAATAGTGGATTTAGAGTCACAAGTACCTCTTCTGAACATCTTTATTTTTGCAAGGCCAGTTACATTAAGTGCTCTGCTTCCCAGCATGTGCGTGTAATCATTAAATGAAAAGTCACCTGAAACTGTCATTTAGAGTTTTAGTTTTTCAATGTGAAGGTTTTGCTATCTATCCCTAAGTAATTAAATCATGACTGTGTGGTGGTGTATACATCCTCATCTCCATCACCTTCCTGATCATGGATGCCTAGCTTTTGCTAGTGACAAGCACCTGTCAACATGAAGGTACCGGGACGCTCTCAGCTCCCAAGCATCTTCAGTTTTAATCATCCTGACATTTCTGGTCCCTCATTATTCATTTATTCTGCTGTGTTTTTTCCTCTTCTTTTACTTACAGTTAAAATTTTCTCACTACCTCATGTATAGAGTAAATTGTCAGTTGCCCTCATGTAGATTATGCCCACATCATGGTCTCCCTCTAGACTTGGTCACTCTTTAGAACTTTCATTTCCCATTTCTGGTTTGGATGGCAGCCTATATCCTTTCCAAATTCTCTATTTCTGTTAGTGCTATCATTTCTTCATTGATTTTTAATACAATCTTTAAGAATACTTGATGGACTTTTTTATATTTCTAATTTCCAACAATTACCCAGTCTCATAGACTCTTCATTGAAAACTTCTCTTTCACCTTCATTAAGGTATATGCCTTCCTGCTTGCTTACTATCATCATGAACTATCCTGCCTTGTTTTACGTCCACTTGACACAACTGAGAGTCATGTAGGAAAGGAGTCTTAACTGAGAAAATGCTCACATAAGGTTTTTCTGTGGGTAAGTATGTAGCATATTTTACTAATTAGTAATTACAGTGGTGTGGTAATTTGAATGTAATTGGCCTCCGTAAGATCATAAGGCATGGCATTATTAGGAGGTGTGGGTTTGTTGAAGTGGGTATATTTTTTAATCTAATTTGTTTTTTATCTAATTTATCTAATAAAGACTTAGGGATCAGATGAGGAAAGGGAAATCTGGTAGATCAATGAAGAAGAGGAGGAGGAGGAGGAAGAGCAAACAGCTCACATTCCCTTTAGTACTGGAGTCCCAGCAGGCACCTCTTTCTCCACACATCCCATAGCAAAGAGCCCTCCTTTCTGTGCATCTTCTTTATCTGTATTCTTGGCTTTTCTATGCCTAATTCTGGCCAGCTAGTCACTGGCTTTACCCCCTCATTCAAGATTAATGTTATTAACATGGTCTCAGGATATCATATTATAATCAAATATCCTGCAAGTATGGCCTTGTTGAGGGAAGTATATCACCATGGGAATGGGCTTTGCAGTCTCATATATGTCAAGCCCCTCCCAATGCCTCAGACCACTACCTCTGAACTGGGAAATGTAGGACTCTCAGCTCCAGCTCTAGCACTATGTCTGTCTGAACTCTACCATGTCCTAGGACTCTCAGCTCCAGCTCCAGCACTATGTCTGCCTGAACTCTACCATGTCCCACCATGAAGATAAGGAACAGAATCTCTAAACTGTAGGAGAACCACCCCAATTAAATGTTTTCCTGTAGCTGGAAAGTTTTTTGTTTTTTTGTTTCTCTCTCTCTCTCTCTCTCTCTCTCTCTCTCTCTCTGTGTGTGTGTGTGTGTGTGTGTGTTTGTGTGTGTGTGTGTGTGTGTGTCCTACAGTGGCTTTGTTCCAAAGAAACTCACAGAGGCTTATATTATTTATAAACTGTTAGGTCTATGGCTCAGGTCTATTGCCAACTAGGTCTTTTATTACATTTCTTGTGGCTTTCCCTGTGTTCAATCAAACCTTGCTCTCCTCTAGCATTTCTTAGCATCTCCTTCGTCTTCTTCTTTCTCTGTCTCTCTTAGATTTCCCTCAGCTGTATCTGTCTTTCCATAAGCCAAATCATCTTCACAAAGCAATGTTAGCAACACATATTTACAGTATATTGAAAGACCATCCCAAGGTACTTCTAGTACTTCTGGTACCTTTTTGTCTAATAAAAGGGAAAGTTTTAACTTTAATATAGTAAAATTCCATAAAAGTTGTGAAGCAAGACTTACTGTTACAATATTTAGTCTATTTATATTTGGCAAAAGTTAAAGAAAATACTCTATCGTCTATCTTATATCTGTGAGTCTAAAGTTTCATATCCAATTTACCTTTTATCATAACTAAGTAAAACTATAGTTATAACTATCTCATCTTCAACTCCATCAAAGACCCCAGAAGGATGTACTATTATCTGAATAAACAGAAAGTGTGTTGTAAGCAACCTCCAAAATTTTAGAAATAACAGAGATATCTGGCTGAGTGGATAGTCACCAAAAGTTCCTATGCAATGTTGGGGCATCTATCTTTAGCCTACAGGCCTAGAGTCTCTGGCAGACTTTTCAGAGAAGCAGGACATTTACAGGACTGTGTTGCCTTTGACTTTGTTGGCAAAGTCCGTCAGTTGTTTTCCTTTTTGTCCAGCAGAATGTCTGGCAGTTTCCTCTGTGAAACAGGAATCTGAAGGACCATCTCTCCTTGTTTTGGCAGGTGTTCAGTAATCACTTTTGTGTGGGCCCAGCATGTCTAGTTTATATAACATACTATTAAGGAGTCTAGGCAAGAGCAGTTTCTTGCCCAAATGGCTGGTCTTTTCCACATTGTAAGCAAACTCCATAATAAGTTTCTTTGATGCCCATCATCCTCTTTGAAGTAATTGGTCCTGCCAGAAACAGACATATCTCATTGTCCAAAAAAGTCTAAATTCTTAAAACATTTTACATGCCATATTCTATAGGCCTTTGAAGTGTTTGAAGATTACTTATCTAATTAAAATATATCTTTGTATAGCTAGAAAACTTAACATGACTTTAAGAGTTGATTAATAGATGATTAACTATTAATATGTATTTCTTAATTATACATTACAATTTTAAATGAATTTTATAAACACAATATCTTAAACAAGAGTTGAAATATTATATAGTATAACAAAATTACCTTTAAATTTGTGTCAATAAACTAAAATCCATACCAATGTAAAACATTTTGAGATTAACTGTTGTTTAATGGATTAAAGTAGATTCATAATCTACCTTTTTATCATTTCTATATTATTTTCCTTTATAAAAGATTTCATAGTCATGGTGTCTCTTCACCTAAATAGAAACCCTATCTAAGACAGAAGTTGGTACCAGAAGTGGGGTATTGTTATAATAGACCAGACCATGCTTTTGTTTAGAGGAATTTGGTCTTTGTTTTTTGGGGTTTAGAAAAGCAGTAGAATGCTTTAAGCGAAATCACATTAAGAAATGAAGATAAGTGGTGGAGGAGCACAGGATGTTAAGCAAAGGATAACCAGGCTACAATTTACATCCCTAGAGAAGCTAGGTAACAAGGAGGACCTTAAGAAGGACAAGCATGCTTGCCTTGGGAAGGGGAAGTAGATAAAATCTCCTAGGTAAACATGGAGAGGGTGGTAAAGGGGATGGGATTGGGGATGGAAACATGAGTTATCAGAATGACCAAGTTGGGGGAAGGATGGAGAGGGAGAGCAATGAAAGAGACATCTTGATAGAGGGGGCCATTATGGGGCTAGGAAGAAACCTGGTGCTAGAGAAATTCCCAGGAATCCATGAGGGTGATTCCAGCTAAGACACCTAGCAATAGGAAATAGGATGCCTTAACTGCCCTTCTGTAATAAGATCGGTGACTACCCTCATTGTCATCATAGAACTTTCATCCAGTAACTAATGGAAGCAGATGAAGAGATCCATAGCTAACACTGGACCAAGCTCCTAAAGAAAGGGAGGAAGAATTATATAGGTGGGAGTACAAGCTCATGATGGGGAAGACCCCAGAGATAGCTTAGTGGAGCTAATGGGAGCTCAGGGACACTGAACTTGCAGCTGGGAAACCTGAAGGTGACTGAAGTAGGCCCTCTGAATGTGGATGAGTATTATGTGGTCTGATCTGTTTGTAGGGGCCTTGGCAATGGGACCAGAATTTGTGGCTATTTGAAGCTCATTCTCTATGGAAGAGTGCCTTGCTGAGCACTGATACAAGGCCAAGGTGATTGGTTCTATCTCAATTTGGTATGACAGACTCTGTTGACTCCCCCAGGATGGCCTTACCCTCTCTGAGGAGTCGTAGGGGTGTGGAGTGAGGGGGAGGTGAGGAGAGCAGGAGGAGGGGAGGAAGGGAAAGCTATGATTGGGATGTAAAATTAAAAAAATATATATTTAAAAAAATAAAGCTAGGTATAGCTCATCCATAGTGACTATTTGTTTAACATTTGTTAAACATGTTGATAGCAATATTCACATTAATTTCTTTTTTTTAAACTCATAAAAAATCTTTTTCCTGATTGCCTTGAAAAGCAAAGTTTATTTACCAATTGTATAGCTGAGCAAACTGGCTTTGATTAATGGTATTTTTGCTTTCATATAGTCACACTATAATGTTTCCAGCCATCATTTGAAGTCACTTAATTCAAAGTCCATTCTGAGATTTTATATATATATATATATATATGTATATAATATACATGTATATATGTAATATATATAATCTCAGAAACACAAGTAAGACAATTATTGTCTAATTAAATGAAATTACTTGTTTTTATGCTACTATATTAGAAAAACATAGAAACTCAGTCTGAGATGGTTGAGGGCACCCAGATGGGTAACAGAATAAACAAACCCTGAGAAAGAGTCCTGTAGGAATCACAGACCCAGGGCATACATGCAGCCCTCATGCCCATTTTAAAGATGTAAGTGTTAGACAACTAACACACATCCTATGAATGTTATGCTTCAAAGAAATCCAGGACAAAAGGCTGAATTGTCTATTAACATATCAAGGTTGAGCTGGCTACCAGGCTGTCTCAGTAGGTTGAGGTTCTAGACACCGCCCCGCCCCCTCCCCTCCCGTTTAAAACTCTCCAGATCTTTCCTTTCCCCAACTTCTGATTGCTGTATAATTTAGCCATTTTGGCCATGTGCTCCTTCAGCACACCCCTGATGTCTTGGCTCTCTTTTGCCCTCTTGACTCCCTCTTGGCTCCTGGCCTCTTTACCCACTCTCTTCTCTTGCTGTCTTGCTCCCTCTCCCCATGACCTGGCCTATTCTTTTGGCTGTGTTTTCTTTTGGACTCTTCCTGGTGCTTCTGGCTGCTCTCTCCCCCTAACTATAATAAGAACTTCCTCAACTGTACCTTGGAGTGGTCATGTACTCATTTTCATTCAACTAACACATGTTTAAACAGAGCCAGCCTCTCCCAAACCTGTCTTTCTCTAGAAGCCAAAATGAACTGCCCACCATTAAACTCAGACATTAACCTATTGGAATTCAGCATCCATAGGGAGATATATACACATATATATGTATATATATTGCTAGAATATAAAATTAAATCTTAATACAAGATATGGACATTGATGTTCTAATCTATTCTAAATCTATTAGCTCAGATTTAAGAAACAGTTATTTCTAGGCTACCCAAGTGTTTCTTTAGGTGTAAATGGGATTATATCTGTTAAAAAGAAAATTGTCTTAACACACTGCAAATAGTAGCAGGGGCTGTCTCTGGAAGTTGTCATGTAAAATAAATGCTTGTAAACACACGATTACAAAAGACAACTCTAATAAACTATGGACTCAAATGAGTCTGCCACTTGTGTACAGTGATAAAGAAAATAAGAGACAACTGGCTATTCCTCCAGCTGGAAGGAAAGTAAATACATACCACAAAGATGACTCTTCAAGAGTCATATTATGAAAATGACATACTATGGAAAAATAAAGCTTTCCCCATAAAATACAACAAAATATAACAAACTTCAGAAATGAAAAGCACAAAACCCCAAACCATTGCCCAGGCAGGGATTTTCAACATTAAATATTTCTATCATAAATTCTTGTCTATCCCTTAGCCTCTAGCTTTGCTTCTTTATATTAGACTGTGTTATTCTGTTAGCTTCTTGTCCCTTCTTTTTGTACCACCTCTTCAATTTTACATTAAAGTGTTCCAAAGACAGAGCATTTTCTACTAAACAACATGGCTTATTGTCTGTCTCAGGAACTCATTGTGCACAAGAAGTGGACAAAAGTTAAATTTATTCTGTGTGCTGTAGAAGACAATTTTTTTTTTTTTGCTCAGAGTCTCCCAGAGAGATTTGTTGGTTACTGAAATCAGAAAGAGGTATCAAAGTCCAACACAGAAGCAGAAGAAAGGCACTTTGGTGTATGCAAATGTCAAGTCAATATATATGTTATTACTGGAATATTACCAGGCTTTGCCAGTGATTGCTAAGATATTACTTTAAAGTCAGTGTTTACATAACTACAATCATTTTTTTCCTTTGTGACAAGAATGTGCTAAAACTACCTTCAGCAAAAGAAAAGCATTTTTGATAAGTTTTCAACATTTCTTGACAGAAGCAAACATTAGGAATAATAACTTTTGTTCCAAAGAGATTTCTAATTTGGAACTGGAAGAGAATTGAAAATCTAAGTATTTACCAGCATTTCTCATACTTGCTCTTCTTCCCAGACTTGACTTTTATTTTCATGGTATCAAATGGCAAGCTGTTCCTTAAGGTTATACAGGTGGCTCACTCACTACAAAAGGGTGTCCAGCTGAGAGAATTAAACATAATCCTGCTTCTGCCAGCCAAGCTCTGAACCCTCAAGGCTGAGCCGACCTAGAAAGGGCACTTCTCCTAGTTTCTAAAAGGAAGTAGATGGCCAAGAGGAGTCCCCATCAAATTGTCATGGATTTGTAGGTTTTAAAGCTAAATCATGCCTTCATCTTCAAATGAATATGGTTCAAAATTTAATGCTCCGAAGAGATTTTTGTTTTAATGTGGAACCACTTGTGTCTTAGCCGTGGTTCAGAAGGTATGAGTACATGAGATTGTTGGGTTTTAGTTGCAAATTGTATAGATTTTGAAGGGAAGGTTAGTATTCAGAGCAATTTCAGGCTCTTTTCTAATGTGGAACATTTCTGCAGTCAATTATTGTGCTGTTTATGTCAAAAAAGGAAATATGCCAAAAGCTGTGAAATGATCTAGATCTGGAAGAAGTGCTAGCTTTTTTTTTTATGTGCAGAAAATTTTTTATAGATTAGCCATGGATTTTCTTTTTTTTAATTTTTATTTTTTCCTTCTTCTTTATTTATTTTCTATTTATCAAGAAAAACAGTAAAATCAATTTAAAATGCTGATAAGTTAACAATAACTATAAAGAAGGTAAAAATCATAAGCATGACTTATCAAGGGTGATAATGCAAATAAGATTGCTACACATATATTTACTTTGTGTTCAGCTTTCCCTCTGATTTTTTTTTCCATCCCTGTATATCCTTATTCAAGGTCCCTTCCCCCTCCCGCTACATCAGGTCATTTTTTCTTCTCCACAACTCCCGATCCCCTGCCTGGGCAGGCAGCAGACAGACCTATGGTCCCACTGACCCAATAATGCTTAGTTCAGTCTCCACTCCTGGCAAATCCAGTTTTGTCCCCCCTCCCTCAAGAGTGAGTCAGATGTTCCTATAGTTGGAGTGGGATCCGAAGGGTCAGTCCAGGGTGTTTCTGATCCCAAGCTGTTCAGTGGTTGTGGTTTACAGCTTGGGCATGCTTGGCTTTTTTTCTTGTTTGTTTGTTTAGAGACCACTAATGAGTGAGCACATTCCCTGCTTATCTTTCTGGGTTTGTGATACCTCGCTCAGGAGGATATTCTCCAAATCCATCCATTTGCCTGTGAATTTTAGGATATCATTTTTTCTTACTGCTGAGTAGTATTCCATTGTGTAGATGTACCACAGTTTGTTAATCCATTCTTCAGTTGAGGGACATCTAGGTTGTTTCCAGGTTCTTGCTATTACAAATA
>PVIH01007658.1:0-98507 GCA_004025045.1 Sigmodon hispidus | reverse complement strand
CCCCAGCCCCTGACCCCGCCCCAGCCCCTGACCCCACCTCTCCTCCACTCCTCCCCACGAGGCCCAGGCCTTTTTCCTCAGCTTCCCTTCATCACAGGCCAAGGAGACAGACTGTTGGGGCTGGTAGGGACCCCAGAAAGAGTTTGGCAAGCTCCCCTAAGGACAGGTGGGAACTGAAGTCCCTCCACAGCCTCAGTGCCACCCTCTTCCACCCAAATGGCCTCAGGTCCTGATGTGGGGTGTTACTCTCCTGTGTCCCCACCTTCTCCTACCATACATTCCTGCAGATTGTGAGTTCAAGCCTGGGATCCAATGCACACACTTCAGGGACAGAGCTTTGGGACCCTGCTTCCTGGGGATTGGTCCCACCTGATTCCTGCAACTGAGCTTTACTGGGTCTTTCTTCCTGCACAGTTGCTGGGGTGCTGAGGTGATAGGGGTGGAGGCAGTCTTGGGGACCCACCCAGAGAAGTAAATCCATTTACATTGGTGGTGGCGAGGGAGAAGGATTTGGGAGGCATGCCAGGACCAAGGGCTACACTCCCCGCCCTCTTGCAGCTCCAAGCCAGTCCAGAATTTACTATGTAGACCAAGCTGGCCTTGAACTCACAGAGATCTGTTGTGCAATATTAGTTAAAAGTGCATTACATTCTTCTATGCTGTGGAATATTTGTTTAATGATGCAAAGATGTGTTGTATTCTTTTATGTTGCATTTGTTTAACTCTGTGAAGCTGTGTTACTGTGCTTGCCTGAAACCCCTGATGGTTCGACTAAACAGCTGAGCAAGCTGATAGCTAGGCATGAGAGAGAAATTGGGGTGGGGGCTGGTGAGCCCTCAAAGAATAGGAGTGAAAACGAAACAAAATAAACCAAAAAAACCCCCCACAAAACCAAAACCAACTACAGAGATCCATCTGCCTCTGCCTCCCAAGTACTGGGATTAAAGGTGTGCGCCATCATGCCTGTTCATGGTTTCTGTGCCGACCTGGTTTGGTTGGTGTGCTTGATTCTCATTATGGGGTGCATTTCCCTTGTGAGCTCGAGCTGCTTCATTGCTCCTCAGCTCTCTCCGACTGGAATTATCTGAGACTAAACATGGGTCCTATCTTTTCAGACCTCGCCTCTCAGGAGTCACTGTCCTCCACTGGTGAATGTTCAGCATCTTGGGTCTTTATTCTGGACATGGGGGAGTTTCTTCACTGGTGAAAGAGTAGCTAGCCTCCTCCTCCCTCAGACCATGACCATTGTGAAGTTGGGAAGATTCCATCTCCTGGACTGCTCTAGTGCTCAGAGTCTGTGTTCTAGATGGTGGTCCAGTGTGAGCGCATGGTAGATGGTACACAATAGATGATGGTGGTCGTCACATCCAGGTGGTGGTAACTGCTACTGTTGAGTAACAATACTTCAGGAATCTAGAAGGGCTTTCAGAGAATTCTCTGATGATGCTTGCAAAGGCTCATTCATACAAAAATAGTGCTGTGCAGTGTAAAAAGCCACATATGCCACCTTTGGGCTGTGCTGAGTGCTACCAGGCATTTGGAAGCCAGCAGATGATTCATAGACATTGTAACCACCACTCCCGGGAGCCTAAGAGCTGGCCACTGACCTAGTCAAAGCCAGTGGAGACCTCTCACCTGTGGGGTCCACCAGGTCACCAAAGACAGGCATTCTTGGGGTGTTGGGGAGTCTGGGTTCACTACTCTCCTTCGCTCTGGAAGGACTTTGAGTATTCAGGCCTTCATGGTTCAGAGATGGGTCCTTTTTTCCAACTCTACCCCCAGCCCTCAGGTATGCTTAGCTTGCACAGTGGTTGTTTTATTCCTAGAGAGAATACATAGTTGTCTGATAGGCTGAGACTCAATAACACTGACTCATGATAGCTTGCTACATAGGCCCTTTGGCCTCTGAGACCCAGGTAAATAAAACATATTCCACAGGGTCCATTCAATTAGCTGGGGAGGAGATACAGGGTGGGAGTGGGAGATTTGGTGAAAGAGGAGTCATCTGGGGCTTAACCTTCTTCAGGTGTGTTCAACCCTGTGAATGTGGCCCAACACAAGTCATAAATTTATTTAAAGCACTCTGAGGGATTTCTCTTGCACTAAAAAAAATTCAATTGTATACCACATCCTAATGTCAAAGGCAAATACAAAATAAGGTCAACATCCTCCTTGGAGGAAAACATTACTTTCTTGAGGCAGCCCCTCATGGTAAATAAGGTAAATGAGGTCAGTTGGGAATTTTTATTTTTTGGTTCCTTCTGTGATCTTAATCTTATAATAACGAGCATCACATACATGCAGACAACACACACACACAAACACACATAAAACCACACAACACACATATAAACATACAACACACACACACACCAAAAACTAAACCAAGGCAACAATAAACCCAATGAAACAAAATTCTCCCAGTAGCAGGTCGGACTGACTTCTGACTTGTCCTCTATCCCCTGGCCACCCCGAAATGTTAGCTCCTGGTCACAGGAGGCATTTCTGCCATTGATAGATGACCTAATACATGCTGCAGAGTCCTACAAGGAACTTCTGTAGTGTGGTCAATGAAGATAGATGCTAAGCCAGTGTAATGGAGCCTGATGCTGGCCACATACTCCTGCCACCTCCCCCCCCCAGTGCCCATCATGACAGTGAAGTGAAGCCAGGGCAGAGGACATAGCAATGCTAAGTTCACAGATTCTGCTATGTCTGAAGCCATCAATCAATTCTTGACTTTTCCAGGTAAATATACCAATTAATTTCATGGCAACGGTTTGTTTAAACGGCATTGAATTAGATTCCCCCCACTTGCAGTGGGAAAGAATTCTAGCCGATACTCTGCATGTCTGGCAAAGGGCACAGCATAGGAAATGTCCCTGAGGAGACGAAGTCTGAGGTCTGTTCTAGAAGCTCACAGAAAGGGAGTGAAATATTGTTTGTGAGGGACAGTGGTGAGTGTGCCTGCCAAGAAACTTTATAACACTTGGGGGGGGGGCGAAGAGAAGAGACTGCCATCATCAGGATTGGACAGTCTGCATATCTCATGTCTTGTTCAAGCCCCCGCCCCGTTATGCCCCATACGGACTTTTTTCCCCACTCACGACCCAGCATAAATCACAGACACTGGTGTAATTACAGCACACAATGACATAGCTATGGAGGTACAAACACCATTTAGTCTAATATCTTCACTTTATCGTATTTTAAATAATTGACCAAGTACTGTAAAACACACTATCACAGTTTTTTAAAAAAGTCTAATAATATTAATAAAACAAATGGTTTAATTATAGAGTCTAGTGTTGTAATCCAAGAATCCCCACATAGTACGGAGAGATCTGGAGACAATGACAGCCATAACTCTCACTTTCTAAAAGTTCTGTGTTCTCTTGGCTTGGTCACCTCCAAACAGAGGGAGGTGGAAAGGGTGACAGATTGCATAACTAGCCAGTGCTGGGCCTGGGATTCAAACTCAGACTTCCTGGGCCTAGTGCCTGCTTTTATTCCAGGTCACAAGGCATGATTTACAAATATCCTTTATCAACTGAGAATTCCATTTTGAAGACAACAGGAAGTGAGTCTTGCTGGGAGCCTGAAGGGAAAAGCCATTTAGCGCCCTGAGAGCTGTCCGGCGTGCTGAAAACCAGTACCCCTGGACGTCTTTATTTATTATGATTGTGTGTTTACCAGGTGGAGGGGAACCTGCATGCTTCACTGTGTGTACCCAGAGTCCAGGAGACAATTCTGTGGCGTCTGTTATCTCCCACCTTACGAAAGTTCTTGAAGGAGGCTAGGCTTGAGCAGCAGGTGAGCCCCTTTACCCATCACCGTTCCCCTGCCATCTTGTCAGCCCCAGTCTAAAGCTTCTTAAACTTTTTTTCACACATAACTCCTTCCTATCCCAAAAATTCTTACACCATCTTGGGTATACAGGCATATAAAAGAGCTATACAAACCAAACATTTATTGCTAATAAATTATAAGGACATTTATGTTAAAACAATTCTTTACTATGGATACAATTGTATCTTTTATTAAAAGACAAAAGGAAATTTGCATACTAATAAGACAGAGGTGCTGGTTTATTTTTACATAAAGAATTCAGCCTCTGCTGAACGTTTGAGACTACAGGATGCCAAGCATCTCTAATGTTTTTCAGAGTTGATTGCTATTTTGATTTTATAACCTCAATCTCCTGTCAACATTGAGAACACAGCATCACAGAAACTCATAGTACACAGTGGTAAAAAAATGCTCAGGGCCATTTCAGAAGTTGCTGAAAATTCTATCTCAATCCTAAACCAAAATTCATAGAATGGTGTGTGTGTATATGTGTGTGTGTGAAATCAGGTTAGTAACTCAAATGATAATGTTAAAATTCAACATCCTAATGCCATATAATCCAAAGACGCCAACTCGATACATACATGCTGAGGAGTGATGTTGGGAGAAGATTAAAAGTCTGAGAGCTAAATTAACTAGATTAAACCATTATGTTTCTGTAGGAGCAAAAGACTGTGATCTTTTTAATTTATTATTTTGACACTTTGTATTCATACAATGTATCTTTATTACATCCACCCAGAGCTCCCCCTTCCCACTTTCTCTGGACATCTCTCAACATGTCCACCTTCCACATATAGTCTATCTCTGTCTCTTTGTCTGTATGTCTATCTGTCTATCTCTCTTCCTCTCTCATAAACCATCAAATTAGTCATGGAATGTAGCCAAGGGACAGGTAGGGACCGAAGACTTGTGCAGCTCAAGGGAAATGAAGTATAATGATTAATCATCACTGTCAATTTGACTGCATTTGGAGTCACCTAGGAGACACACCTCGGGATGGGGTCTTTGTCTGGCTCCACTCCAAGGACACAGGGTTCCTTACTGAATAAAAATGGGAAAGCCATCAGTACCAGCACCCCTTTCTGCCTCTTTCTTATTGTGAACACAACATCAGAATCTGCCTCCTGCTCCAGTAGCTTTGCCTTCCCCTCCATGACCCATCATGCTTTCAAATAAGTTCTTTAGCCTTTCTTCCCTTAAATCCAATGGCTCTCCAGGCCAGGAAGTACCATAAAACAGGACCCAAGTATCTAAGCCAGGGTGCCATAGATTAATCTCCTTCAGGAAGGTATTGGCCTGGGCTGGGCAGGGGAGGGTTAAAGCCAGAACTTCTCTGGCAGTTAGTGTTGATCTTGCAGTTTCCAAAGGCCATGGGAGCTCCCCAAGCAAACGTTTTCTCTCCTAATGACACTGCAGTAGATTAAGGAGGGGCATGCTTCCACAGCAGCATTAGAGAACAGCCATCCATTATCCAGAATTGTCTGGCCTGGCAGCTGGAATAACTTTCCCAGGACTGCTCGCGGGAAGGAAGGGTCCTTCCAGCCCTGTCATCAGCAAATCGTGCCCTGTCCCTCTGACACTCAGAGGGGACAGACAGAAGACACTGAGACAAGTGATGCTCTGCTTGGCATTAGCGGCCTCTCAGTCCCAGAGGACCACAAATTGACAGCTGTGTATCTCGTGTGTAGTGTTATCTTCTTACCCCACCCCTTCCCATCTTTCCTTTTCCCGGAGTCACAGATCTGCTTTCTGCTTTAAAAGAGTAACTTTCATTTTTAGAATTTTATATAATCAGAATTATGAAGTATGCCTTCTTTGTTTTTTTTTCCTGTTTTAATTCACCTGTTTTAATTTTTATCCATGCTACTCTCTACAGCAACACTTAGCTTTTTATTGGCTGAGGGATAACTGATTTCAGAGACATCATTTGTTAGTTTATTCTGCTGCTGGTGGATATTCGGGTTGGTTCTAGTTATTTTATTGATTATTTGAATAAGGTCTTACATAGCTTGGGGTGGCTTCGAACTTGCTATGTAGCCAAGGATGACCTGATCCCCCACATCTTCAGCTCTGAGTGCTGGGATTGCAGGTATGCAGTACCACATTGGGTTTATGTCTGGGGATTGAACCCAGGGTTTTATGCAAGCATCCATCATCTGAGCTGCCTTCCAAGATCCATTCTCCACTTTTTAATATTATAAATGGAGGTGCTATGGGCATCAAACCTTGCAGACTTTTAAGCTATTCATCTATTTTCTTAGAAAAAATACATGGATGTGGAGGGAGTGGTCATGTGTTGTTCTGCATGGTTTACATCTTTTAAAACATTCACATTGCTCTCTTCAAGGTTTGGCATATGACAGGTAGGGCTTCCCTACACTGTATGTGAGCATTGCTATGCCACACCCTGCCCAATGGCTGCAATTACTACTGTGATAGAGAGGTGGCCAGAGGGTCAGTGAAATACATATCTGGGTGCATCTGAGGGCTTTGTCATAATGAATGGTTTAATTCATCAATGGAATAAAGATCTTATTAGATTGTGGGAGGCTGAGGAAGGAGGTCACAAGGAAGCCTTTAAAGGGGATATCTTGTCCCTGGCCTCTTTTTGTTACTTTTTTCTGCTTCCTGGCTGGGATGAGGTTAGCAGCTCTGCCTGACCATGCCCTTCCATTGTGGAGCTCTGCCAGACAATGCACAGTACAGAAAAAACACAGATGGTTGGCCAGAGGGCATGACCTGCGAAGCCAGGAGCCCCCTAAGACCTTTTCTTCCTAAGGTACTCTCTCAGGTGTTTGTCTCAGTGACAAAACCCTCGAATTCTGTCAGCCTCTTTCACTGGGACAGGGGTGTAGGAACCCTTTGTGGACTCACCTGTGCTTTGATAATAGTAAAAGCTGTCTATCCATTTCTTTCCATGATCTTTCTTGGCCCATGCATCTATAGGAGACTTGTGTATATTTAAGTGTCTTTTAAAGGACTGTGAGATTCCTGTTTATCCATGAAAGCCAGTCCTTGGTCAGGGACACCAACAGCAGACATTTTCTTTTATCTGGTGTTTACTTTTCAATCTTCTTCCAATATGTTTGGGAGCCTGAAGTTTTCAGGGAATTAACAGTTCTGCCTCCCACCATGGCTTCCTTGTATTGTAACAGATAACTATGATATTATTTCTGATGGCCTAATGCTGGCTGCTTTTTCTATCTAAGGGATAACAAAGGGAGAATGCTTATTGGGGAAACCCTCAGGTTACAAGTGAAAGAATCCAAAAATGTCTAGAGATGAAAAGTAGCAAGCATACACCTCTCAAGCCAGTGGCCAGGTCAGAGCTGGCAGGATGCAGGTTGTCCCATCTCCTCTATAAGATCTTGTCATACTCTGTGGGCTTTGCTTTCCTTGTAAGACTTGCTACAAGCGGTGGGTCCATCCACAGCTACTCATACTCTGCCAGTACAGCAGTCCACCACAGAGGGAAGCCACAGTTTACCATGTCTAAAGTGCAACTCAATTCAGATGGTTACCATAGATACAGAGTGGGCAACCATCACAACCATTGGTTTTAAAGAGAGCCTATAGGCCTGTTTACATCCCCTCCCCATCCCACTTCCTTCTCCAGGCAATCCCTCCTCTGTTTTCCATCTCTACAGCTTTGTTTCTTATCAGCATTTCATATAAATAGAATGATATCATAGGTGGTTGTGATGGTCTGGGTGAGAATGGGTCCTACTGGCAAATATATTTGAATATTTGATCCCCAGTAGTGGAACTTTTTGAGAAGGATTAGGAGGTGTGGCCTTGCTGGAGAAGATGTGTCACCAGGCGTGGGTTTGAGATTCAAAAGCTTGTACCATTCCCAGTTGACTCTCCCTCTGACTTGTGGTTGTTGTATCAAGATGTGAGCCCTCAGCTTCTGCTCTAGTACCCCATCTACCTTCCCAAGGCCATGTTTCCTGCTACGATGGTCATGGACTCACCATCTCAAACTGTGAGCAAGCTCCCAATTACATGCTCCCTTTTTTAAGTTGCTTTGGTCATAGTGTATCTTCACAGCAATAGAAAGTAACTAAGACAGATGTCTTTTGTGCCTGGATTGAAAAAAATCCTGTCACAGCGTTTCTGAGGTTTACTGAGGTAATGGTATGTCCAGTACTTCCTTCATTTCTATGACTGAGTAGTACTACATTGAATACCACATTTTGTCAGTCCATTGCTGGTTTGGGACTAGTATACATGTTGACACTATGACTCTTTGGGTACAAGTTGTGTGTGCGTGTGAGTGTGTTCATCATATAGGGATTGCCTTTCAATATCAGAATTATCTCCTTCCCAAGAAGTTGGTCTTGGGAGACTTCTATGCCCCTGACTCTGCTTCTTTGTTCTATTGTTTTAGCCTCCTCCTTCCAAGTTGTGCATGTGTATGTGTGTGTATTTCTGACATTTCCTAGGAAGATATAAACAACCATCTGCTCTGCTTAGACAAGGAAACAATGACATGCCAAAATAATGGTTCCAACAGAGTTCAACTTGGTAAACCCATGAATTTATTAGGATCCCTTGCAGGAGTTTGGGTGAGGGGTTACTTGCAGGAACATGGATGACTCAAAGTCAGCTGCATCCAGTTGAGCCCTACCTCAGCATGAGAGATGACTAGAAGAGGCTGTAGCTCTGGAGCTCTCTGCACACTATTCAGGAAGCTTGACATCTTGGAGAGTCTTCCTCAGACACTGGCTGGTCAGAGAGTCTCTTCTCCAGGTAGAAATTTACTCCTTTTGTAACCTTGGGGAGGGGTTTATGAATCTTGTTCTTTTCAGGACCTTCCTGGGTCTTGAACTCCCATTCAGTTGTTTGGTGAGTTTGTTAAAGCATTTTTAGGGGGCTGTCAAACTTGCTTTCTAACTGGCTATAACATTTGATGTCTACAGAAGTCTACATGGCTTTGCTTCTCTCCAGCCTTGCAGCATCATTTTGAGGACAGCTATTCTAGTGTTTAAGGTGATGGTCGCAGATACCACAGTAGTGCTGATTTCTGCTTCTCTAAGGGTCAAAAAATGCTGAGGATCTTCTTGTGTGTTTATTGGCCATGTGGCTGTCATCTTCTCTGGCAAAGTGTTTATTCAAATCTTTGGTCTATTTTAGATTGTTATATATTTTCTTATTGAATTATAGGAGCTCTTTACATATTCTGGTCCTAGTCCAGAGATCTGTAATTTGCAAATATTCTCTTTCAGATATGAAGTCTCCTCTCTCCCCTCCCCTCCCTTCCATTCTCTTTTTTTCTCCTTCCCCTCACTCTTTTTTACCCCTTTTTTCTTTTTCTTTTTCTTTTTTTTTGTAACAGCTGGGGACTGAGCCCTGAACATCAGATGTGCTAACCAACTACTCTGTCTCTAGTTTTATCATTTTTAATTATGTCTTAGAGTTCAGCTTATTATTGCTTTTTTATAAGTCATGATTTTAGTGTTATATCTTTAAAATATTGACCTAACATAATATTTCCTTTTAAAAGTTGGCACTTTCTGTTCTTATTTTTATGTCTGTGATCCATTTTAAGCTACCATGTGTGCTGAGTTGTTAACTTTACTAGATTATAATCAGCCAAGAGGCAAGCCTGTGGTCACACCTGTGGGATTTCTCGGTTAGGTTAACTGGCATAGATGGTCCAGGATGATGCTCCTGAGTGTGAGCATCATCATGTGGCAGAGACCCAGAGACCAGGAAATTCGAGGAAAACCTTTTTTATCTTGCCTGCTGGCTATCTCATCTTTCTGGCAAGTTGCTCTATCTCCTGTCACCCATCCATTTTGGATTCCTCAGGAACCCTCTAAGTTGTCAACACCAGACTAGAATGGCTGGGGCCTCCACTTTCATGGACTGAGCAGTTATTGGTTGTTGGTAACTCCTGGATGCAGACAGCCATTGTTGGATGTCTCAGACCAGATTGTGTAAGCTGACTGTAAGCTGATACCCCACCCATTTTAATATACAACCATTCTATTGGTTCTCTTTCTCTATCAGACTTGATTAATACTGTGCTGTGAGGTGGGGGCTCCTGAACCCACTCAAAGTGCTTCCTTTCATTTTATTAGTTTCTAATATCAGAAAACTATTTAAGTTTCTTGGCTTACAGAAGCAGGCTTTTGTTACTGTGTGTAGGCACGGCTGGCTAGCCACTCATTAGGGTTTAGATTAGTGGCAGCACTGTTGGAGGCTCTGAGCTCCTTGGGCCAATGGCAAGGCTCCTGCCCTTCCTAGAGCCACACACTATGGGGTGAAGGAGGTGACTCCTGATGGCTTGTTGTCATCACGCCACAGATCCTTTTGGCCCTCCCCCAGGCTATGGGGCCTCTTTCTGGTGTGTGCTACTGTGATAGTGACAGCCACTTACATTCACTACCCCTCCCATGACAATTATGGTGGTGACAGGTCTGGCCATGTTCAATGGGGTCAGGGTGGGGGAGGAGCAATCCTAGGACCTGAATTTTGCCATCCTATCTTGATTAAACCAACCAACCAACCAACCAACCAAACAAACAAAAAGAGCTGTGGGGAGGATTACCATCAGTACTTACCAGACCAGCCTCCAAGGTGAGGAAGGAACAGACACTCACTAGATGCCCACATGGGGTAGCTGGAGTTGGGGGTCATCTACTTTATATACCCCTTCTTCCCTGCAAGTCCACCCAGACATGTGCATCCTTGTGACCATCTGCTTTGAAGGTCCCTTGCTGGCTCTTGAGTGACCCAGAATTCTCTGTGGTGGGCAAAGGCTCAGAAGGCCAAATCCCACAGACGAGGCCCTTACAGGCTCAGCATTGCTAAGGCTCTCTTGGGGGTCCATGGGATCACAGTTCTGATCCACGCTTCTCCATCCTCTGGGCTCTGGGGAGCACTCCATGGTGGATGGGGGGCAGATAGAGAGGTGGTCAGCGCATAAACAGCGGCTTGCACAGTACAAGAAGGGCAGTGGAGTCTACAGCAGCAGCTTCCTGCTTGAAAGAGGCAGCCTCCCTGCACTAAAAGGCTGGAGTTGTGGCTGCTTTGGCACTACGCAGCTCCATCCCACATGGCGCTCCAACTATTGCTAAATGCAAGATTGGCTGCAAATTAAACATAATGGGAATCGAGTAATCATGTTGACTTTTTAAACTGCCTAGAGATAAATACATGCTTAGCTATTTCCGACTACCAACTTTTCCATTGTGTTGTGTGTAGGCGTGAGAGAGGGAAGGCTGTGGAGGAGATCAATACTCCTTGTAGCTGAAGGTTGAGGGGAAGGATGCTCCTTGCCTTTTGTGGAGAATGGAAACATCAGACAGATATTCTAGCCAGGAACCAAGTTCTTTAGAAATGTCTGTACCTAGTTTCCCAAGTCCACAAACCTATTGGAAGGAATACTCAGAGATGGAGACAACGATGTACATGGAGTTAGCTGTCTGCACACCATCAATACTGACCAAAGGTAGCTGACAGCTGCCTAAGTGCCTAACATTGGAGGGTTTACTACAGTCGCCAACAGCCACATGATGGAATGCTATGCAGCTGTGAAGAAGACACTTTACAAAGTAGCTCACTCTGGGAAAATGCTGACCAGAGTGAGGAAAACACCAACCACATAAATATCTGCTACAGTGGTTCCTTTTCTCATTGTTACACCCAAATCCCAGACAAGAAGCAACTTAAGCTTGGGAAGATTTCTTTTGTTTCATGGTTTGAGGGCACATGGTGAGGGGAGGCATGGCTGTGTGTGTGACTCGTGGCTGTGACCACAGATACACAAGGCTGTTTGAGCATATTTCAGCAGAGCTAGAAGCAGAGCAGGCTATAAACCTCAAAGCTTGGCCCCCTACCCCAGACCAATTCCCCAGGTCCCACCTCCTAATGGGTCCACAATCTCCCCAATAGCATGCCCAATAGTTGGAGACAAAGCATTTCAAACATAAGAGCCATAGGGGGAATTTTACACCAAATGCTACCATTTGGTTATGAAATAATTCTGATAGTCTTAGGAAGAGAAATCCTGAGGCAGGTATGCAAAAAAATGTCAGCAGTTTCCGAGACTCAGGATGGTGGGATTAAAGGGATTTTGACTTTTCTATTTTTATGTTACCTCCCACTCCTGAAACAAGAATCAGTTACTGTTTTCCTGTGATTTACTGTTCTGACAGGGATTTAAACACAGAAGAGAGCCCTTCCCAGGAGAACCCCCAGTGTCAAGTTCTTTCTGCACACATCTAACCCCCCAGTTGCTGGTAGGAGAGGCGGTATGAGGTCTGCCCAGAGTCCACTGTTTCTTTATTCTTTAATAAGAAAAAGACAGCATTGTTGTGTCTGGTTGTGGGTCCCAGTCCTTCCTTGCAGATGCTGATGGTCAATGGAATGTAGGTGGAGAAGGGAGGGGCACCTTCCAAGGATAGTTCTTTGATTCAATTGGAGTCTCTCCCCCACTCCAGCCCTGTTTCTTTCCTCTGTTTATTCTGTCCGAAACATGCTTGTCATGAGATGGACCCCCAGCAGCCACCACGTAACCATGAGGTAAGCTTCAGGTAGAAGTTATGTGTCACCGTGGATGGCAGACAAAGAAAGAGTGTGGGTCTTAGAGAGTCCCTGTGGATAGGATACAGGACAGAAACAAAGGGAGTTTGTAGTGGGTATTTGTTTCGCCCATGACCTTGGGGTATCTAGTGGAAAGATACAGTGCTTCTTGCCTGCCTACATGACCTTTTAAAAAGGAAGAGGGAGGGGGGTCATGCTTTCTCCCTTGGACATGGAAGGCTTCTTGGTGTGCATGCAGTTCAGGGACCTGGTCTGGAGCTTTTCCCATCTTTCCTGGGGGAGACAAAGAGGCAATGGCATTGCTTCATTTTGTTTGTGTGAGTGTGTGGTTCCCATTTCATTCCTTAATAAATAAGTCTTTTCCCCCAGACATTTGAAGTTCAAGGTTTCAGAGAGTCTCAGTCCAGTACAGTAGGGGAGCATATGGCAGAGGAGCCTCACATCACAAAGCCCAGGAGGCAGAGAGATCAGACAGACATCGAGGCTATGCCACTCAAAGGCTCAGCCCTGGTGACCCAACTCTGCTGGGCGAGCTTTGCCCCCTAAAGTTTCTATGACTCCCCTGTGGTAGAATATTATTTTAATAGTGTTATATTTGTTTGTCTTTTTTATTTATTTATTTATTTATTTATTTATTTGCTTTGGTGTTTGCCTGGAACTGGAACTACAGACAGTTGTTAGCTGCCATGTGGGTGCTGGGAATCGAACCCGGGTCCTCTGGAAGAGCAGACAGTGCTCTTAACCGCTGAGCCATCTCTCCAGCCCCTTGTTTGTCTTAAAGAACATTTGTTTTAATGATGCAAAGATTTGTTGCATTCTTTTATGTTTTATATGTTTAATTCTGTGAAGCTGTGTTACTTTGCTTGTCTAAACCACATGATTGGTCTAATAAAGAGTTGAGCAACCAATAGCAAACCAGGAGAAAAGAAGAAAAGATAGGAGGGACTGGCAGGCCGAGAGAAGAAAAGAGAAAGGAAAATCTGGGAGAAGATCTAGGAATAAGAGAAGGAGGAAGACTGTAGGGGTCAGCTCCCAGCCACACAGCCAGCCGCAGAGGAAGAGTGAAAGTGAGATACGATACATAGAAGGAAAAAGCCCAGAGGCAAAAGGTAGATGGGATAAATTAAGAAAAGCTGGCTAAAAACAAGTCAAGCTAAGGCCAGGTATTTATAAAAAATAAGCTTCCGTGTGTGATTTATTTGGGAACTGGGTGCTGGGCACCCCAAAAAAGTCAAAGAGTAAAAAAAAAAAACCAACAGCACTCCCCTAGTAGTGTCCCACTAGGAAACTTAGTGAGATGCTGTCTCAGAAGATATAAAATCAAAATAAGGGCGGGGACATGGATTGTGACAATGTGGTACTGATACACAGTGGAATAACACTGAGACATGGAAAAATGGACATTTGTTATTGATGGTCACACACATGGGCCTGACGATCAAAGTGTCAAGTTCAGTCATGGGACAGCA
The DNA here is from genome assembly GCA_004025045.1 of Sigmodon hispidus. Taxonomy (NCBI): domain Eukaryota; kingdom Metazoa; phylum Chordata; class Mammalia; order Rodentia; family Cricetidae; genus Sigmodon; species Sigmodon hispidus. The sequence goes on along the minus strand of PVIH01007658.1, from coordinate 84,633 downwards.
ATTACCCTCTGTTGTCACATATGAAAGCCTTGAAAGTCAATCCAAGGGAGACAGAATGTGGTAGAGTAATGGTGTCTTGGTCATGGTCTTATTGCTGAGACACCATGACTAAGGTAACTTAGAGATGAAAGAGTTTATTGGGGGTTACAGTTTCAGAGGATGAGTCCATGTGGGGTAACATGGAGGAAGACTAGTAGATATGGCATTGGAAGGGTAGCTGAGAGTTTATATCTTGATTATATATCACAAACACAAGATTGCAAAAGCTACCTGGAAATGCCATTGACTTTGATGGTTCATGATGTTTAATAATGAAACCTCAAAGCTCACCCCCAGTGACACACCCCAACAAGGTTACACCTCCTAATCCATCCCCAAGCAGTCCCACCAGCTGGGGACCAAGCATTCATATATAGAGCCTGTGGAGGCCATTTCATCCAGACCATTCCATACTGTTAACCAAGCTGGATGTATGGGAAGGATGGGTAGTGAGTTCAGGGGTGCATTTAGACAGGAGGAAGGGCTTTAGATGTATACTCCTCAGACCATTGGGGATGCCCATGGCTGCAGTAGTTTGTATTTCACGCCACACTAGAGGGGTTTAATTGTTCTCAGAACAAAGCATTGCTAAGTGTTTTGAGGTGATGGATATGCCAACAGCCTCAAGCTGATGCTGCCATGTAGACATGTAGTAAAGATCTACGCTGTCCCCAGAAGAAGTTATGATTATTATGTGTGAGACAAAATAAATAAAGAAGAAAAAATCTGACGAGGTCACCCTGGGAGACTCTGTGGCCCTGTCACTTGATGATTCTGTGACATTCTCACACCATACCAAGCATCAGGGAATAGTACCTGACAGTCCCCTCTTCCTCCCTGTCTTCCAGAGAATAATATGGAATATTGGCAACTCCCAGCAATTACCCCCCATTCAGAGACTGAATTACAATTAGCTGCTGCAGCCGCCTCCACACAGACACACGGAACACCTCAAGAGAAGCGTCTCCCGCATTGCCAGCTTCTCTACTGCTGGTCTCCTCAGCCCAGGCAAGGGAGGTTCACAGATGGTTGCACCCCACATCCCTTCCCTCAGACAGATCTACCTCCTCCTGGTCCTGGGATGATCACAGCAGCCTAAGGACATCTCGCTCTGTTTTTGGGAATCTGGCCTGAGGCTGAGGAAGGAACTCCTGTTTTTCCCTTCTTAAATACTTATCTAGGCGTTTGTGGGACTCACAATGGGTTTTCTTTTCATTTTTAAAATTAATTAATTAACAAATCAATTAATTAATAGACTTTTTGAGACAGGGTTTCTTTGTGTGTAGTTCTGACTGTTCTAAAACTTGCTCTGTAGACCAGGCTGGTTCAAACTCACAGAGATCGGCCTGTCTCTGCCTTGCTGGGTTTTTTCTTAAGGGTTCATATTTATGCCACCTGCTGCTGGATATTTGAAGGCAGTGATTTAAGGCTTGTGTTATCTTGGGAACCCATGAAGACTCCAGACCTCTTCATGTTGAAGAGTACTCAGTCTGGGAAGAGAAACACTGTACAGTGTTAAAAGCATATGTAGCTGCATGAATTTGGTTTGTATTAAAAGAGACTCTGAGCCAAATATCAGGGAAGGCTGAAATATCAGGGAGGAAGCACCACAGTCAATTCTCACCCAGCTGTCTTGCAACTTCCTCAGCCTTGCTCCTGGTCGCCTCTGCTGGTTGCTTCTGCCAGTGGCTTCTCCTTTACTGGGTTCCTGCGAGCCCTTATATACATGATCTCATCCAGGTTAGGATTAAAGGTGTGTACTACTCTATTTTGTAGCTAGCCTTGAACTTTCCAAAACAGAGGAAGTTCTGTCTCTGGAGTTATGGAACTAAGGGTGTTGGTCCCCACTCCCAGCTTTCCCTGTGTTAGGATTAAAGGTGTGTGTGATTGACTCTCAGCTGTTTATCCTTGTACTCAAGGATCAAGAATTTCCTGAGCTGTCTGCCTAGGATTTGACTGCGTGATCTCTCCCCAATATTCAGGTTTTATTATATATGTAATATATATCCACAAACATGAGCCCTAGTTGTGGTGATTTGAGTAGAAACAGCCATGATAGACTCATATTTGAATACTTGGTCACTCCAAAGTGGCACTCTTAGGACATGTGGCTTTGTAAAGTAGGTGTGGCTTTGTTGGAAGAAGTGTATCACTGAGGGTGTTCTTTAAGTTTTAAAATGCTCAAGCCGGGCCCAGTGGCTTACTCTCTCCCAGCTGCTTGTAGAACTAACTCTCAGTTACTGCTCCAGTACCATGCCTGCCTGTGTGCAGCCATGATAATAATGGACTAAGCCTTTCAACTGGAAGCCAGCCCCAGTGAAATGTTTTCCTTTATAAGAGTTGCCATGGACGTGGTGTCCCTTCACAGCAAGAGAAACCTGAACTAAGACTGACCCCAGAGTTGGGGAGATAGCTCAAAGCACTTGCCACAAGAACAGAAGGACCTGAGTTCGAATCCTCAGAACCCACATATATGTTGGGCAGGATAGGCATGTAATCCCAGCCTCAGAAGGCAGAAGCAGCAGCCATCCCCTGAGCAAACTGAATATTAGGACTAACTGAATCAGAGACCATTCCCCGGAGTTCCTCGGTGAATAAGGCAGAAGAGCAAATGAACTTGAGCCTCTCCATGCACACACACACACTCACACACACACACACACGCCCCTGCATACATATTCATGCCTCCAATTATGCACACTATATGCACATATACATGAAAATGGGAGATGAAAAAGAACACCAACCTCAGGAATCAGGAAGGTTCTGCACAGACTGAATGCAAGTGACATGGGGACAGTGGGCCTGGTGTCTGTCATCTGGAATTACCTCAGGAAGTGACACAGGCTCCAAAGGCTCTGAGACACTGGCATCTGTGACCAGGACTCCTTTAGAGGTCTAGCCAGAGCTTGCAGCAATTGCAGCTCCCACTTCGGAGCTGGATCTGCCTAGGCCCTAATCACCTCTACACTCTGAGCGTCCTTCAGCCTCTGTCCTACAAATTAGCCCCCAGTTGCACCAGGCCTGACTGGCCACTCTGCCTGTGTTTCTGCTCTTGACTGTTGGGTTCTGCCTATTTTAGCCTCTCACTGAAGGGGCTTTTGCTGAGGGCTCCTTCAAATCAGCAGCAGAATGCATAAAGGCTGATCAACTGAAGTATTTCCATGTTAGCTTCCACACAGGCACGTCTTAGCACAAGCTGCTTCTGCTCAGGGAAGCAGGGTCTTTGTCTTCATTCCTAGCCCCTGACTGTCACTAAAGAGACACAGCAGCATTCCAGCCCCTCTCAGCCTCGCTTCCCAGAGACCAAAGTTATAAGGTGGAATGAATGGTGTCTGTTAATAATGAAAGTGGAGATTCAGGAAGTTCTGGGAACAAGCTAAGTCACACAAGTCCCTCTGTCATTGAAGTCACTGCTTCTCCCATCAGGGCCTTCTTTAGCCTCATCTTAACACTGGCTCCCACTCATGTCACACAGACACCCAGTTTTATACATACTCCCATTCAATTATATAGGTGTCTTCTTGTGCATAATCACACCCAGCCTCACACACAATCACACAATACAACGTCACAAACATATCCCCTACATAACCACTTATGCATCTTATATCCTGTTTCACACAAACATGCTATCACATACACACAGTCTTTTTCACACACTGTTGTGATCCGAATGCTTATGAATAAAAGAATTCCTTGGTTGTTGTTGTTGTTGTTGTTGTTGGTGGTGGTGGTGGTGGTGGTGTGTGTGTGTGTGTGTGTGTGGTGTTAGGAGGTGCTTTGAGAAGCAATAAAGTCATGTAGGAGGAGCTATAGTAAAATTAGTACCTTCATAGAAAAGATATAAGAGGGGTGATCTCTTTTTGTTACATGAAGACAAGCAAGAAGGTGGCTTCCGACAGTTAGGTGGGGGTAGTCTCACCAGAGGCATAGCTGCCTGCAAACTTGACCTTGAAATTCCCACCCTCCATAATTGAAAAATGAATCTTGACCTAGACTATGATGTTTGTCATAGCAGCATGAACAGACCAAGGTGCTCAGCCCACATGATCACACAGGTACGCACATAACTCAGATTTAAGACTATGTTTCTGGCCTGTGATCCAGATCCATAGGCCCACAGACCCATAGATGCACAGAAACACATAACACTTGTATTAATTTTATGATGATCAGCCGATGGCTCTGGCATATTGCTAGCTAACTCTTGCTTTTAAACTAACTCATGATTCTTATCTTGTTCAGCCATGTGGCTCGGTATCTTTTCTCAGAGCAGCATTTCAGCTTCTTTCCTCTGTGTCTGCTGGTCTCATCATGATGTCTCTTCTCTGCTCTTTCTATTCCCAGAGTTTTCTTAGTCTGGTAGCCCTGCCCACACTTGCTGTCTGCCTTCAGCCAATCAGCATTTTTATTAAACCAATAGGTGGGACAATTATTTACAATGTGACATAATCTCACTACACTCAGACATACATGACCCCCATGAATCTCTTTGGGTACATGGGGGCTCTTCTATACCTTCCTGTCTCTCTGGCATTGGCCCATAATGCCATCAACAGCTCTAGGAAATAGATGAGGGGAGGGGAGGTACTTGGCCATTCTAGAGTGAGGGTGCCCTGGTTGCTGGTTTGGTCTTGTCTCCCTATGGCTCATGTCTCCCTAGGCAGGGCACTCTACTGTGATGCAGAAACTTTGCATTTCCACAAGTGTCTGGGTGAGCATCTGCTGAGTAAGCTTTGCTGATCGACTCTTCCAGCTTCTTTCCTCTACTGTGATAAAACACTATGACCAAGACAACTTATGGTTGCAGGGGACATGAAAGCCCATGATGGCAGCATCAGCAAGCATGGTGTCTACAGTAAAAAGCTGAAGGCTCTCATCTTGAATGGCCAGCATGAAACAGAGTGAGATAGAAATGGCAACAGTCTTTAGACTCTCAAGACTGCCCCCATAACTTTTTCCAACAAAGTCAGACTTCCCAAGCCTCTCAAAACACAAGTGCCGACTGGGGGTCAGGTGTTCAAACGTTGGAGTCTTTGGTAGACATTCTCATTCAAACTACTACGGAATGTCCTCTTCTAGACATGCACCTCTGTTGGAGACAAGAGGAGACTAGAGGGCTGGCCTGGCAGGGCTCCTGGCCAGAAAAGGGGCCTCTCTGGGTATCCTGAGACATAGGTATATATGTGGCTGTGGGTAAGAATCCTGACTTCTATGTCCCTCACTTTCTTTGCACAGTGGCCAAGGTGAGATCTCAGTGGCTGGTTCAACAGGGTGTCTGTGCGTGTGCGTGTGCGTGTGCGTGTGCGTGTGTGTGTGTGTGTAGAGTTACTACAAACCAGTAGAACTGACTCATTATGAACAATGGAGAGAAAACAGATTGAAAAGAAACAGCGGACTCATAGGGACCCACAGGATGATAACAAAAGAACCAAAAGTCGCATTATTGGGGTCTCAGAAGGGGAGAAGAGACAGAGACTGAAAAAGTATTTGAAGAAATACAGATCAAAATTTTTATTCCACTGAAGACATAAACCTATAGGGTCAGGAAGTTCAAGTACAACCTCAGAGGAATTCATGTCAAATCACACTGGAACTAAATCCTGGAAAGGAAAGACAAAGACGCAAGGCAGCGGAGACGGCTTGTCAGAGAGAAGCAGTGTGGTGTTTGTAAGCCACATTGTGAACGTCTGCAGGTGTCTCTCAAAACCGAGGAGGCTCCTGGGAAGTGGTACATCAGTTTTAGAGCACACGGAGAGAGGATCTGCCGACTGCATATTTTCTAGATGGTTAAAAAAAAAAAATCCCTTCCAGAATAAAAGGAAAATGAAGCTACTCTAAGATGGAATTTGTTGCTAGGAATGCATGCCCAAATAAAGGACATTCTCCTAAGGAAGAGTTGATGGCAGAAAGTGTAGTAGGATTCAAGTGTATCTTCCTGACCTAAGGGCGTGGCCTCTTGGCCAGCATAGATATGGGATTCGCCTATGACCTTTGAAGCTGTAGCCTTGAGGCTTGGCCAGGGACAGGTTAAAGATCAGGTGCAAGACCACAGCATTCTCTGCTTTTCCACCTCCTGGAAGGAAGACCAGTGCCATCTGGACAAGTGGATCATTCTAGCATTTCCTCCATTATTTGTCGTAAGTTGCTTTGAACAAATATTAACGTAACAGTCTGCTACCTGTGATGATTATCGAGCTACAGAAGAAAGCTTGGAATTCTAGGAATTGGAGAAGAATCAGAATGGGAGAGGTAGAAAGAGACTAGACCATCCTTTGTTTTTTCCCCAAATCTCTTAAATCATATTTGATTACTGAATCAAAAATTGACAAGTCATCAAACCGTGGCAGGGTAAAGTACCAATTACAAAATGCGAACTGTCAATGGCAGTAAGTTAGCTCTGGGTAATTCTGAAGCCTGCATTAAACACTGTGATACTGAAACTACTGATCTGATAACTGAGAGAGGATGCTAAGTAACTCATGGATGGGTAGTCTATACAGCATAGATACTGTGGACAGAGGTGCAGCATGTCCTAGGTAGGCTAGAGCAGAATAACACAGACTTCATCACACTATTCCGAATGGTGTATGGTTTAAAACATTAATTATTCTGGAATTTTTTCATTTAATATTTTTGGACTTCAGGGGATTGTGAAAATTGAAATCCCAGGCGAGGGATTATTATGCATAACAAAATGCCTAGAGCATTCTTTAATTCTCACTGAATGGATGCTGGTTTAAAATGAACCCAAGTGTTTTCAGCTGAAGAGAAAAAAGGAAATAGTATAGTGGTCTCTATACAAGAGGATTGTGAGTTCAAGGTCACATATATGGGACAAATACTTTGATGTCTAGCATATGCTGCCTTTAATCAATGATGACTTTAATTTTTAACAGCCATTACTTCCTCATTAACTGCCACTCTAGACCAAAGCCTCTCTTAACCTGTTTGTATTTTCTAGGTTTCAAATGTCCAAGCTCCAGAGTTGACCTGATGCAGTTTCTGTTGCACATTTGACTCAGTGAGCCGTAGAGAAGTAAAAAGACCCAGAGCAATGCAAGCCTTATAGTGGGATCCATGGCTGAGCTATCACTCTGCTTTTGGCTCTATTCTCTACCATGAACATTCACCTCATTACCCATAGTTCCCTGCTCTCAAATGCTCACAGTCATCGCAGAAAGTCTCAGAATGCAGCCCCATTGGCTCAGATTGAGCTCATATCTGCATCAGCCACTGTGGCAAGGGGACACAAGGCTTGGGTTGACCAGGCCTGGAGTAGTGGACATCTTCCTACCAGGGAGATGATTCCTGTAGGACCCCGGCAAAGCCTGAGAAGGTTCCTCCGTGGTTCCCTCAGGAAAACAAGGAGGGTGTTAGAAGTGAGGCCCAGATGTAGGATGCAGAACACCAGATGTCTCTGACAGCAGAGACTTGAGGTGAGCTGCTTGACAGAATGTCACCAACAGCATGGCTAGCAAAAGTTTTGGTTTCTGCTGAGGACTGTGAGAAAAAAGCTGCTTCAGGCTCCTCCCCCGGTTTCCATGGCTACAATCAATACTTTAGCTAACTTTTGCCTTGTCCCTATTGCCCCTACAGGTGGAGGTGTGCACCCAGGTCCTTTTGAAAGGGCCAATGAGTCCACCTTCAAGCTACAGTGTGACCCTCAGGTAGAGCATCACAAAGCGTGAGAGGTCATACCACACAATGACATTTAGCTAATGACTAACAAGCTGGATGTGAAAGACCCATCTCTATGTCTGAGACCATGGGATGGCCACTAGGTACCCGAGTGCTCCATGGATGTAGGCTGCGGCACATCCCAGCTGAGCCTGGGCCTTGTCTCCTCTGTTCTCTTGCTCTCTTCTCCTACTGACCGTGTCACCCTTGAGTCCCTATGTTGGACTTGGCTCCTAGGCAACTCATCCTACTCTGAGTCTCTGTTTGGATAAGCCATTTCACAACTGGCTCTGTGACCCCATGGAGACTGAAAGCACACAGCCTGAGGAATGCGGGGCTGGTTTCTCTGTGCCGATGAGCCCCTAACCTCTGTGCTAATGTTCCAATTCTTCCCACATCTGCTGCGGGTTCCCATGACATCTCCCCTCTCTGTATAATTAGCACGTCTCTCTCTGCTCCAGGTTTGATTAACCAAAGGTTATAAACAAATCCCCGAAATCAAGAAACCTGGTGTCTCCCTTGAGCAGCTACGGTCTGTCGGCAGATGGAAAATTGCTTTGCTACCAATGTTTTTGTTTTCTTGATTTTACATAGATAAAGACTTAAGCTCATTAATATATACGTCTTTCTTTCTGCAGTTCTTGGGGCCTTCATCACCCCACAGTGAATTGGTTACCATGTTCCAATAAAGGATCTGTTTTTGCAATTACGGTTCATTAATAGATTTACAAGGGAGGAAAGGTGGCTTAGTTTCACTAAGAGGATTGTTTGCATTTCTCATTTTAATTACACAGTTATCTCCCAGACCAAAGCTCTGTGAAAAATGGGGTTGGGGGAGTTCTAACACCCCATCTGTTCTGGGCATTGGTGCGATTAACATGGCAGAAGACAGCACTTTACTGGGGCTTCCTGCTCCCCCAGACCATGAGCCTCCTCTCTGGCAGCTGCTGTTGGCTTGGAAGCTTGTGACTGAGCTCCAGGGCCCCCAGGTATGCCAGCATTGGAGGGGCTTCTCTGATCAGTCCACTCAGTATCCGGAGACTTGAATCAGGAAAGCCCTGGGTCTCTACAGCTACCATTTCTTAGATTCCTTAGAGGTGCAAGCAGGTATGTCTCACTCCAAGGACCACTCTCATTCCTGGATGGCTATGAACGTGTCCCAAGACATCTGTAGATGACACCATCATGCTGTAATATCCAAAGGTTAGACACCTCATACCTTCACTGTGATCTGTTTTTAGAGCCATTTTACAGACAGAAGACAGAAGAGTTGAGGCAGACAGCTGTGTACAAGGATCCCAGGCTTGTGTGTGTGTGTGTGTGTGTGTGTGTGTGTGTGTGTGTGAAGAGGTACCTGAGCTCAAATGTGACATCAGGCCTGTGGTCTCAGAAGTTTTTATCATTTCCATCTCTCTGATGCTCCCTTCTGGCTCTTTCTGGACCTCAGTTACCTTAGCTGTGAAATGGGACCAGATCCCAAACATCATGAGCATATGATTGCTATTAGTTAGGGTGTCTATTGCTTTGATGAAACACAGTGGCCAAAAAGCAAGTTGGGGAGGAAAGGGTTTATTGTGCTTACACTTCCACTGAAGGCAGCTAGGACAGGAACTCAAATGGGGCGGGAACCTAGAGCCTGGAGTTGATGCAGAGGCCATGGAGGGGAGCTGCTAATTAGCTTGCTCCTCTATGGCTTGCTCAACTTTCTTTCTTATAGAACCTAGGACCAGCATGGTCATGTGTTATCAGTCATGGTGGTGTCTTAGGGACATCCAAGCAAAGGTGTTTGTGAGACCCCCAACATAGGTGCCATAGTGGACAACTGTGGCAAGCCCCTAGTCCTGGTATGAACTGGAGAGGTCTCAGGCATGCTGCATTAGCTGTGGTCACATGATGTTTCTTATAGAACCCACAGTAGTCTGGCCCCTCCCCCATTGATCACTAATTAAGAGAATACCTTACAGTCAGATCTTACAGAGGCATTTTCTCAATTGACTCCACTTTGTGCCAAGTTGACAGAAAACTAGCTGGTACAAATGCTTTAGGCTGGGGTATGTGATGAAGAGGATGATGCTGGGTAGGAGAGTGTGGAGCTGTTTCAAGGATGCAGGAAGCAGGGGTTTCCTGTGTCCAGGAGACAGATTTTTCTGGTCCTCAGCATCAAGTTGGCTTAGATCTGGCCACACAGCTGGTTTAGTCGTAGCCATATAGGAGTTCATTATGCCTGATGCCTTTTCTCCCTTCATCCCAGCAGCCTCTCCCATGGAATAAACCGATGGCTGTGGTCTCCTCTGAGAAGGCTAATCCTTGCTCCAGGGGTGTTTATACTTCCACAGTGAGAGGGTTGTTATCAACTTCTCTGGCCTGGGTGTGTTAAGACCCTTTGGGAGTCAGGGCAAGAGCTCTGATCTGAAAGTAGGGTCTAAGTTGGGGGTCAGGAACACCTCAAGAGGGATCCTTTTCCTTCACCTCTCTTGTGCCTGTCGGCTGACTTCTTTGGCCCTAGATACAGATATTATTCTGAGTGAAATTTTCGGCAGTCTGGTGGTGGTGGCATGTTTGGAACACCCAAGCACATGTGTCTGTGAGATCCTAACATGAGTGCCAAAGTGATCCACTACCTGAGCCTCAAGCCTGGTATAAGCTGGCAAGGCCTCAGGCATGCTGTACATCTGTGGTCACATCTGTCTGTAGGCCTTAGGTGCTCACCTAGGGAATGTGGAAATAATCTTTGTCTCTGGGTGGAGACTGGAATGGAGTAGAGCAGAGTCCAGAGCCAGGAGCCAAGGGTATAGAATCAAGCTGAGGCTTCCTCATGGAGAAAGAGCTTGTAAGACCTCCAGATGAGAACCTTTCATCTGCATGTTGAGAGGAAACACTTCTTTCTCACTGCTCTTCAGCTTCTTCCTGTGCATCTCAGCTCTCTTTGTGAAGAGAAGGTCATGCTCTCCTACTCTGTCATGGCAACAGGCATCGGGGTCCTCAGCAGGACCACTTAGAAAAGGATGTGAGGCATGACCAGGTAATGACATCAGACCAAAGACAAACAGTTATGAAGCCAAGCGGCTGTGCGACTCACACCACTGGGTGGATTTCCAGACACTGTTACCCTTTCAGTACTGGGCTGGGCCCTTTGTCTCGTCTCAGGCATCCATCTTTGTTTCCCTTCTCTCTCCTTCCAGTTCCTTCCTCTTCTTCCAGAGCCTCCCAGGCTGCTTCCTAGAGACAGAAAGGAGGTTCTGGGTCAAACATGGGCAAACATTTTCTATCTTGCCAGTCAGGTATTTATTTTAATGGGCATCAGAGGAGAGAAAGAAAACAAACCAACCCACAAGCAATTAGCACATCAAAGCTTTATTTCATGGACATTACTGCTCAGGTTGAGGCCAACTGGAAAGCAAAGGAAATAGGGAGAGACGCTCTGTGTGTGTGTGTGTGGGGAGGCATAGGGAGTGAGAAGTTGGAACTTTGAAGACACTGAAGAGGCGTATGGTACCCACAGTCCTGCTTGATTCTGACTGAGTGGCCCCACGTAGGTCTTGAGCCCCAGTTTCCTCCTCTGTCACATGGGGTTGACCAGAAGGAGTTTATGGAGATTGAAGGTCTGTGAGAGGAGAAGGGTGAATGACTGGGTTATTAGCTGTGGGATCGCTGTCACCTTAGGGTTCTTTTTTGGGTGAAGAGGGCAAGGTTTTCTTTGAGGAAGCAGCTGGGTCCTCTTCTCTCATCTCCAGAAGAGCTCCTAGTGGCTTCCTTCTCCGGTTGTGAGTGGGACAGCAGTGAGGTGGGGAGAGGCTGGCTCTGAGCAGGGAGGGCCTGGGTGAGTGTGCCCTGCTCAGTAGGGGAGCGGCAAAAGCTGAGGCTTTGATTTATAGACGGAGGCCCCAGGGCTGTCTCTCAGGACCATGAGAAGGTTGTCCATCCTCAGAGCCAAGTCACAGACCTCTGCTGAGGCTGTTCAGGTTCTCTCTCTCTCTCTCTCTCTCTCTCTCTCTCTCTCTCTCTCTCTCTCTCCCTCTCTCCCTCCCTCCCTCCCTCCCTCCCCCTCATGCTTTGCAGCAAGTGCCTTTTCCCACTGAGTTCTCTCACCAGCCTGAGGCCCTGCATTTTAATGTAGATAGGAACCTGAGACCCTCAGTCCAACCTCCCTCTGCAAACCCTGAGGTGGAAGGAAATCTGAAACCTTCTCTCACAGGGGGGTTCAGAACTCATTGTCTTTCTCATGGCATCTTCAATATCTGGACTCTTGCAGCCTGAGCTTCTCTTGTGGACTGGAAGGCACATTGATACTACCTGGGAAACAGGAATTTCAGAATCATTTATGGACCCCTAGACCTCAGAATTGAGGAAGTTCTATGATAAACTCACCACAGCTTGTTAGACTCCACAACCACTCCAGGGTTTGAAGGGAAACCAGAGAAACGTGGAATTCAAACAAACACCTCAAGAATAGAGATGTCTCAGGAGTGGGCATCATCACCTCCCCACAGGAATTAAAAACTTTCGCTGAGCAGTCCTGAGGATGACAACCAGAACTCAGGGGCAGGATTTCGGTCGGCACTAGGCAGGGCCTGTTATGGAATACTAGTTAAGGATGTGTTACATTCTTCTATGCTGTGGAACATTTGTTTAATGATGCAAAGATGTGTGGCATTCTTTTATGTTGCTTTTGTTATGCTCTGTTACTTTGCCTGTCTAAAACACCTGATTGATTTAAGAAAAAACTGAACAGCCAATAGCAAGGCAAGAGAGAGAAATAGGTGGAGGTGGCATGCCAAGGAAAATGTAGGCTAGTGAGGAGAGCTAAGAGTGGAAAAAAAGAGGAAAGGAGGACACTCAGGGTCAGCCACCCAGCCACATAGCTGCACAGCTACACAGCCACCCAGTCACACAGCCACACAGCCACATAGCACAGCTACACAGCCACCCAGCCACATAGCTGCACAGCTACACAGCCACCCAGCCACATAGCTGCACAGCTACACAGCCACCCAGCCACATAGCTGCACAGCTACACAGCCACACAGTCACATAGCTACACAACCACACAGCCAGGCAGAGTAAGAAAGGTATATAGAATAAAGATAAAAATTCCAGAGGTAAAACAGAAGAAGAGAAACTAGTTAATTTAAGTCAGAAAAGCTGACTAGAAATAAACCAAGCTAAGGCTGGGTATTTATAAGTGAGAATAAGTATCTGTGTATTTATTTGGAAGCTGGGTGGTGCCCCCCCCACCAAGAGTAAGAACCAACTACAAGGCCAACTGTCCCACTGCTGCTGACACTGAGCCTAAATTGTCCTTATGTGACTCATGGTCTTGTCCTGGTCCTTTCTGGATGAGCCTAACTGTGGCTCATCTTTTCCTCGTCCTTCCCAGGGGTCCCAGGGCCTTAGCTCAGAGCCCAAGCCTGGCTAGGCACAGCTTGATCATTTGGCCAGAGGGGTTGGAATTCCTTGGGGGCAGAGCCAGGACATGAAAACGCATGGGTCACTGGTTTTCCTGGGTCCTCTTCTGAAGTGTATAATAGTTCTTTCTGTTACTCTCCTAGGGAAGGGGACAGTCAGAAATGCAGGTAGATGAGAGATAGCTTGGAGATAGGATGCTCATTTCTAAAATACATTTGATTCCGTGTCTTGGATAAGCTCTCCTAGCATTCTCTCACACACCAGGAACCTGGACCCAGTCTACCCACAACAGGCTCTGGCTCACCCGATCGCTCACCACCCCATCCACCAGCGGCAATTGCATGTAGGTTTCAGTTGGTTGTTACATTCCCTCTGAAGCTGCTCACACCTCCTGTAGGTACTTCTGGCTTCTGTGACACCATTCATAATCCTCTCCTGTGGATGAGGTCTCTCTTGAAGCTCAGTTTTTGCCTTCTGGCTTCTATGGAAAGATCTAATACTAGACACCTGAGTCTCCTCAGGCTTAGCCAGTCTAAGCTTGACCCCAGTTGAGTGTACTGATGACCTGCTTGATGTCTTGGTCCTCTCATTCTGTCCTCCTGGGGACATCCATGGCCACAGTCTGTTGGGGTGCTCTCATCCCATCATGGGAACCATGATTCTTTTTTTGACATTTATGACCACTGAGCAATCAGGGTAATGTAAAGAGAGTCCCCTTTCCTACGTTCAAGCTTTTTCTTTTCTTCACTTCCTGTCCGTTGCTTAAGCTGGGCCCAGGACTCCTTGCAGGCCTCTACTGGCTGGATTGCTCGATCTGGGCAGGGAAAGATCACCAGCATGGGCTCAGTCCCCACAGCCCCGGGCAGAGAGTTCCACTGCTACATACCATACATTGTGACTGGGGCTCTCTGTGTGAGAGCTTGTGTGGACAGGGCCTGGAGACCCTGTTAGGCTTTGAATGTGGCTTGCCTCCCAGATGCTTGGCCTGGCACCCCTCCTCTGCCTGGTGCATGCACACTTGTAGGAACTTGCCTCACCTTCCCTCCTGGGTTCTTGAGTGTCACCAGCTTGCAGTTCCTGTGGGCAGGCAGCATGCTCCTGTGGCCCCAGGGGACCTACCTTCCCTGCTCAGCTGCTCCAGACAGCCCCTCCCATACTGGTAGACAGGGTTTCTACCATGCAGGGTTAGGTTGTTAACATTTAAATGCTTGGTAGGTTATGAAAAAGTTTTCCTTACAGCCCAGATTCTAAAACCATCTTTCTAATCTATATGCACCCAGACTTCTGGATAGAGGAAGGAGTGTTTGTGAGTTTTTTTTTTTTCTTCCTATAATATGGATTTCAGTACAGATCACAAACACTGGTAATGCTAACATGTCTGAAATTTAGCCTCTTTTAATAAGTTTTAAAAAATCTTATAAAGCTTCAGGAAATCAACTTAAATTTAACTCTCACAGGCCAAATGAACTCCAGGCAAGTATAACAAATTTTCTTCACCCGTCTATGACTGAAGATGGCATTTTTCTCTCTCTTGGTCTTGAGTTCCATAAGTTCATATATTTTAACTTCGGTTTGCACATGTCTCAGCAGGCTTCCAGTTGGCTGGCAGACACATTCAGGCATCAGTTACTGCTGCAACATGCTCCAAATGACCATGAGCTCTGGACTTGCTGAAAGCTAACGTGGTTCAGTTGAGCCAATGTGATTGTTGCTCCCTATCCCTATAGCTTCATCAGATAACCACATGCTTCTGACAAACGCCTAAATTCTCTCCTTGCCTTTAACTAGCCTTTTGGGGCCTGAAAACAATGAATCCTTTTAGCTGAAGTAATGACAGAAGAGAATGTGAAGATCACTGGGCACAGAAGAATCTTCACCCGGAACATGTTCCAGAGCGGCAGCACCAGCCACTGTCCAAAGACCAAGGCCTTTTTCAGACCGTGGACAACAGGACTCTGGGGAATCCATTGCCTCACTCTAGCCTAGATTGGGTCTCCCCACAAATTCCTAGCCTACAACTGTCAGACCTTCTGAGTCTTGAAAGCCAAAGGCTGGCACTATGGCCCTGAGACCTCTACCCTCAATGACTATGGAGGACCCTGGGGTGGCTGTCCAGGTAGCCAGCAGGTAAGTGTCTGTCACTTTCAATTGATAACTCAGGCGCGATTTATCCTTCTCAGGTCTCTGACACCTTTGACAACAAGGCTTTGTCAACTCAACAGCAGCAACCAAGGCTTTAGGTGCCTTCTCGGTTCTCTATGTGAAATTCACAGGCCTCATTGTCAGAGTTCATACTAAGTCTAGATGCAGTTCACCTTGCTACCAGACTCAAAAAAAGAGGACAAATTCACCCCGCAATGACTGCTCTCAATATTTCCTGGTGAGTTAGATTTAAAGGGGGCTTTAAGGTTTGTTTATGTAAAGATAGAAAAGCCATCTATCTCACTTCTGTTTATGTCCATGTAGAGCACGGACTATAAAGAGTCTTGGAAGTCCTTGAATTTCTGTGGACTCTCTTGGTTCCAGTTTTTAGAGACAAGTTAACATTAGAGAGGGTATAGCGGCCTCCCTCCTCACCCTTCACTATAGACTTAACGATGTGTTTTCACTGGGCTAAAACCAGGCCATAGATAAAATGTTTATACATTTTAATCCAAAGCCATAGCTTTTGCTATAACACACCAAGACATTAATCTATTTCAATTATTTTGTAGACAGCTATAGATTTCTGCATATGTTCACCCCTCATGCCAGACTTGTGCCAAGGCCAAACTCTCAGGGGGTTTTCAGACACACCACTACCCACTGCTCCAACCAAGGACACCAACCAGTCTAATACCAACAGGTTAGCTCCACCCACATGACCACTAATAAAAACTCTGTTATCTCCTAATCTGTAGACACTCTTATAGGATGAATAGAGGCATTCCCCACCTCCAGAAAAACAGCAGATGCCTGAAAAGGGCTGGAGACATCCAGTGCTCAGCGGTTAAGAGCACTGACTGTTCTTCTCAAGGACCTGAGTTCAATTCCCAACATCCACATGGCAGCTAACAACTGTCTGTAATTCCAAGACCTGACACCCTTACACAGTTATACATGCAGGCAAAACACCAATTCACATAAAATAAAAATAAATATTAAAAAAATTAAATAAGAATACTCCTGAAGAACACATCACACTCCTCAACTTGACAAGCTACCTTGTCAAGCTCCTGGGACTTTGCTACTGGTACCACGTCTCCAGGCTCAAGCAGGCACTTAACCAGCAAGAGTATCTGGTTTCTACCTGGTTCTCCAAGATATCCCAATGAAGGGCATATCTGCTCTCACGTCTCGCTCACTCACCCTTGCTTTTTCTGTATAACCAGGGCACTTCTCTGTTCCACTTTTTCTGGCAGTTATCACTTTTCTCACAGCTAGCCCTGACAGCTGAGAATAACCTATTTTTTTTCTCCTACCAACCTGCCTTCTTAGTTCCCTCAAGAGGTCTTCAGGATGACAGCTAACCAAATGCTTCTTCATTCACCTTCTGCTGTTTGTGACCCCTCTTGCATGAATTCTATTTAGTATTATAATAAAAACCTGGAGTCAGATATTGGGGAGAAGCTGAAATATCAGAGAAACAAACCACAGCTACTTCTCACCAGCCACCTCCTCAGGCCCAACTCCAGAAAATTTTCAGATTCCAAACCTCCTTCGTCTCAGCTTACCAAGGAAGTATCCGGGAAAGCTGAGGGCCTCCCCCATCTCCCTCCATTCAGCTCTCTTAACTTCCTCTTTCAACATCCCTAAAGATCGGATTAAAGGTGTGGGTCACTCCTCCCTGACCTTTGCGGCTGATATCCAGGATAATTTTATTAAATATATATCACCACAGACCCTGACTCTCAACTTCCTCTTATTTTGTCCCAAATCAACAAGAAGCAGTCTCAAGAATTCAGTGTTCCCATTTTCCCCTTGTTTGCTACATATAACTTACTTAAAAAAAAAAAATCAATCAATCAGCATTCTGACCCTCTTCCTGGAGTCCTGGCCAATAAGCAAGTAATACCCTGGCCCGCCCAGCGTCCTGACCTCAGTTTCCCTTTAAGAAAAGACTCCTGTCCCTTTTAGTTCTCTTTTCTCCTCCCCACGAGACAGTGTGCACCTCAGCTTGTTTTTATTTCTCTCCCTTTCCTTTCTCTCTGTCTCTTCCCTCCTTTAATACTTTTTCCTACATGTGGTGCCTGCACGTGTGCATCTCCCTCGACTCCCATCTACCTCCACATGAGTGCTGCTCACGTGTTGTCTCTGGCTATCACCCCTCACGGGGCCCCTTGGCTTCCAGGGCCTCTCTTTCTCTCTCTAAAATATGACGGTGGCACATGCATATCATCCCGGCACTTGGGAGGCAGAGCCAGGAAGATGAGAAAGTGCAGGTCATTTTGGGCTACATACTGAGTTCAGAGCCAGCCTGAGAGGTTATATGAGACCCTTTCTAAAATAACAATAACACTAAACTTTAATCAGGACCCTGAGGTGGGTGGAGGCTGTCGCAGAACCTCTTCATTCTGGTTCTCATTGTGGGTGCATTGTTTGGATCTTTGTCTCTGTCTCTCACTGTGACCTGTGGGGAACAGGTGACAGAGCCTGGCTTGTCAGGGCTTTGGCCCTCACAGCTCTTGGCTGATTGTTCTTTCAGCTTTGGCCCTGTAAGCTGGTCTAGTCAAGTTGTTATCGCTTATCTCCCAGAGATGACCATTTCTGCTCAAGGTGCAGCCTTGCTCTAGGGTGATGATTCTCAACCTTCTTAATGCTGCACCCTTTTAATACCATTGCTCACGTGTTGACCCCAACCATAACTACTGCTTCATAGATGCTACTTCTGTTCCTGCTATGAATATCAGATAACTGTGTTTTCCGGTGGTCTTAGGTGACCTCTGTGAGAGAGTCACCTGAGGGTTTACAATCCATATGTTGAGAACTACTGACTTTAGAGGTTAAAGAATTGCCACAATTTGACATTTGATCTGTCCTGCTAGGCACTGCTGTCATCATCCAAGGTGACTTCATATTTATAAGGAAAGGAGACTTAGTGTCTTTTGGATAGCCTGAAATAGGATGCCGTGAGAGCTAGTGGGAAGACGCTTCTGGTACTCTCACCTTTGTGTCTTCAGCCTTGTAGGGAGATGAGCTGAGCTGGGTCATCAACTTTGGCCAGCCTAAGGGCATGGCTGGGCAGTGGGAAGCTCGGCAGCTGGGCATCTACTCACTTGGCACATTAGATGAAAAGTGGAGATTTGAACTCAAGTCTGTTTGCCTCTGATCCCTGGTTTTGCCTGGCCTCAGGCAAGTGACACATAGGATAGCTTGGCCTATAGATTTGGCTGTTGGGCCCTGCACTGGACCTGGATGGCATTGAGTCCATACTTCATTCAGCTGAGTATTGGCTCTTTATGTAGGATATATGAGGCCAGGCACTTTGAGAAAGATCAATTAAGGCCAGTCCTGAGCTCTTGGCACCCCAGAGAGTTTAGGCAGAAGGGGAAGGTTCTGGAGCCAAATCCTGCCTTTTCTTGTTCTGGAGATATGGAGAAGAGAGGGAAGGGTTCCAAGCCCACTTCCTTGATCTAGTTAAAGAGGGAAACTGGGAGATGGGTGATTACAAAGAGTGGGGCTGCGGGTGCTCCACCACTTCTGGCCCTGTGGCCCAGAGGAGTTCTGTCACCAACCTGAGCCCAGTCTGTCTCTTTCATAAGGGTGGGGGTTGAGGAGTAAGATAGTCTAGGCGGGTGATTCTGACTCTGGCTGTGTGCTCAGGTTATGTTCTCTGTTGGCTGCTCAGGGGCAAAGCTGAGGGATCAATTAGTTTTTCATGGAAGTGACTTCATCAAAGAGAGGATGAAATCAGGGCTTTGAAGGTTACATAGGTGTTTCTCAGCAGGGGGAAGGGAAGGAGAACGGGATATAGCAGGATAAGGTTATACTGGGTGAGGATGAGGTTAGAACAGTGCAGACTTTCTGAGCCTGGACTTTCCTGAAGGGGTAGCTGGGCCAGGATGGGATGGGGTAGGGTGGCAGGGAGGCTGAGTATCTAGAGATAGCAGATAATCCCATGGCATGTCACTGAGCTTTGACATATGTGAGAAGCATGGCTGTTCCAGTGACTGCTGATGTCACAGGGGAAGAAAGGGGTGGGAGCAGGTGCCTATATGTCAAGGTCCTTACTGAGAACAGCAATTCAGCCTCCAAGCTCTGGAGAAGGGGCCTAGTGAACCATATGGCTTCTTTGATGGGAACTGTCTGCCTCTGCCCAAGTTTCCCCATTCTACAGACAGAGAAACCAAGGCTCAAAGAGAACAAGATACTTTCTTGGACACAAGTCTTGCATTTGGAGAAGGAGGATGTATAATAGTAGCCATGGGACTTTGTGTAACAATTGAACTGAAGAAATTCCTTCAATGGGGAAGCAAGAGCAATGACAGCCTCTTTTCAGGGCCACAGGTGCTACACAAATTCTACTTCGTATTAAATTAAAATCCCGGGGTCATATATCGGGGAAAAGCTGGAATATCAGAGAGACAGAGAAACAAACCACAGCCACATCTCACCTCAGGCCTTTCTACAAAAATTCTCTGATTCCAGTTTCTCACTTCTTAGGCCACCAAGGAAGTCCCTTGAAAAGCTGAAAAAGCCCTCTTCTCTTTCTCTGCCCAGCTGTCTAACTTCCTCTTTCCACATTCCTAAAGCTAGGAGAAAAGGCTTGGGTCCCCACTCCCTGACCTTCATGGTTTGGCTCTGTGTTTGACACTCTGATATTCTAGACTAATTTTATTAAATATGTATTACCACACATGGGTGAATGTTTTTGTATTGTTACCAGGCAAGATGTGGGTAAGCATGAGAGGGGACAATCACCTTCTGAGCACTGGGTCATGAGAGACAGTGGTGAAGCTGCTGGGATATGCTTGACCAGGGTAAGTCCAGTACACCTAGAGAGCACAGGCTAAACTCTACAGTGGTCCCATCCCTGTCTTCAGCACTGGAAATTATCCTTTTCATCCATAGATATGGGTAGCTGGTATAATATAACACCCTCATAGGGCCGAGAAAATTGGGTCAAATCAGTTGCCAAGGCACGCACATAATGTACTTTCTTATGAGACAACCTGGAGTCTACCTGAGGCCTAGCAACAATTGCTCTCCAATGTTCCTGATCACTTGGAATCTGCTTAGCAACAGATACTGTCAGATCTCCTGATTATGGCCAGCCAATGAGGGATGGGCACACAATATCACCAGATAATGACACAGCCTGGGTGCTGGGAGGAGGGTATATGAGGTTCTCCTCATTGTTGAATAAATGAGTTATTTCTTTTCTTTCTTTTAAAAAAGATTTATTTATTATGTATACAGTGTACAGAAGAGGGTACCAGATGTCATCATAGATGGTTGTGAGCCACCATGTGGTTGCTGGGAATTGAACTCAGGACCTCTGGAAGAGCAGTCAGTGCTCTTAATTGCTAAACCATCTCTCCATCTCTGAGTTATTTCTTTTCAACTGACTCCCGGGGTCTGTGTGGTTGACTCTGCACCTTCTCACGTTTCCCCTGAGGGAAGTGTTAGGACCCAGCAATAACTGGGTTATCACTGGTCCCTCTTAGTGTTGGGTATGCCTGGCCAGTAAAGGACCAGTGGTGTGGCCAGAGTCTCTCAGTGAGCCAGCCAGAGCCATCCTCTGCAAAATCCTGGTTCCTGACCCTGAGCTAGCTGGTAAAGTGACACCTTTCTCCTTACACATTTCCTTCCCAGGGCCACCTAGCTAGCTTATTGCTCTCAGAAGAAGCATCTTCCTCATCCTCAGGCTTCTAGACTGTAACTGGCCCTTCCCATTGTGCACCACCCCATCCTGCTCCCCTTTCTTCTGTCCTTTTCTGGGAAGAATTAGCTTCTGTTTGTCCTCAAACCCAAGTGCAGACAGCACCTCTTAGGGATGTTTCTGGCTCTCTCAAGTAGATGGATCATGCCCCCTCCATTCTGACTCCTGTATAGACTGTGCTTCTCTGTCAGAACATACTATGTTGGCATTGTCTGTCACCCACTGATCCTGGGGCACAGTAATGGAATCTTGGTTCCTGCCATGGCCTTGGGGCAAACCTCTGTCAGTACTGTTAGAAGTCACTTCACCCTCATGGGCTCCAGGAGCTGGTCCCAGCCTGCTTAGTTCTCTCAGCTGAACAGAGGTGGTGTGAAGTATAGGTAGAGAGCTGTAAACACAGAGGACAGTATGCACAAGAGGACCTTACCCTGTCCACCATCCACAATACTTTATTCCCACCTGCACCTTTGAGGGTGCAAGGAATCATAGCTCCTCAGTGCCTTGCCACCACCTTCTTTACCTTCAAAGGAGAGTTAATTAATACTTTCCATTATTCTGGAAGCTTCTCTCTTAATTAGTACTTCCTTGATCTGGGGGTTCCTTAGCCTCGACACATCCTGATCTCCTCCAAGAACCAACTTCAGAATCTATTAGCCAGGTGAAAATCTAATCTATGGAACCTGCGTTGTAGAAGCTGGGATGGGAAGCGCCATCGAACACACTACCACTTACAGTGTGCTCCTCAAGGCTGAAAAGCCTTGTCATGAAATGGTGTAGTTTTGCTATTAATACTGTTTGAAATGAGACTTTTGAATTGCCTGCATGAATGGCTTTCTTTTTCATCAGGTTGGGCAAAGGCAGTTTTAAGTGCGTATGCAAGAACACTTAGCGCCATAAGAAGTGACTGCAGGCACAGCTTTTACTGCCATGGCTCATTCCTGTGTAGGTGTTTGATGGGCACGGGAAGGGTGGGAACTGAGTAGAATGAGTCTGTAGTAATGAACGTGGGTCCACTACTTGATATGCATTTCAGCCAGTGCTCCTCCTCCAGAAGTTCCATTGCTGGATTTTGGGACAGAGGGATTAGACCCTAATTAAAGAAGAGCGGTGATATTCTGGGGTCTGCATCCCTACTTAAAGAAGTGATAGGCAGTCAGGGAGGACAAAGGATAACGAAGAGAGAGGAGGATAAAAGAAAACAACAATAGATTCTTACATCTGGGCCGGAGACAGATGCCCACAGCTTTGAGAGTGGAAGCCAGTCTCTGGTGACTAGGCTGGGAAGTGGGGACCTAAAAGGACCAATAATCCTTCAGAGTCAAAGGTCAGGTGCCTATGCACAGTGTCCTCTCCATGCTGCTGTTTCAGCGGAAACACTCAGACTTATTAAAAGACATAGATGAAGTGTGGTGGGAGACCTCTGTGTCCCGGGCACAGATCTGCAGTGCCCAGGGCAGTGGGCTCTGTGGATATCCAGACCTGCCTGCTAGCATTGTTCAGGCTATGGCTCTAATGGCCTCAGGTTTGTAGATGGGAGAATGGGGCCTCTCAATCCAAATGGGTAGGAGTATTTTCTGTCCAACTTTGGTTTGCAGGGGCTCATGAGAGGGCATGGGAAGTTGGGGGACCAGCAGTTTGGATTTGTTCTCTGTGGCTGAAGAACTCTTGCATTCTATGAGAGAGCTTCCCCTTGCAAAATTTCCTGGCTAAAGATTCCTGTGTCGGTCACAAACTGCAGCTTAGCTACAGTCAGCAGACAGGCTGCAAGGTTTCCTTCCTGGATGTCACTGATTTCAGTGACCTCAGAGGGGTCTAGAAGACCCCATGGGACAGGCCCCAGGGAAGTGGTAAGATGCTTGGTTTGCATGACCCATGCATGCCATTTCCTTGTTATTAGGGTAGGGCTGAGCTTCATAGGGAGAAAGCTTCCTCCAACTCTGTGGTTCACATCCCTGCTCTGCGGTTCACATCCCTGCTCTGCGGTCCACATCCCTGCTCTGTGGTCAACATCCCTGCTCTGTGGTCCACATCCCTGCTCTGTGGTCCATATCCCTGCTCTGTGGTCCATATCACTGCTCTGTGCCCCACCTCCCTGCCCTGTGGTCCACATTCCTGCTCTGTTCCCCACCTCCCTGCTCTGTGCTCCATCTCCCTGCTCTGTGGTCCATCTCCCTGCTCTGTGGTCCATATCACTGCTCTGTGCCCCACCTCCTTGCCCTGTGGTCCACATTCCTGCTCTGTTCCCCACCTCCCTGCTCTGTGCTCCATCTCCCTGCTCTGACTTCTGAATATTTGCACACCCAAGGAAATCTATCTAAAGCTTAAACCATACTCTCCCACCTGCCTACAGAGAAAGAAAATGGGGAGGGCCACATCTCTGGGAAGTATGGACTTCAAGCCCAGAGTGGGGTGGAGGTGTGCTAAATGACATTCTTCTAGTATCTGGAAAACACCACCAGATGAGAATGCAGACTTATACAAAGAAAGAAAATCACTGCAATTTACAAGTGCATGGATACATATGAAAAATACATTTTCTTTATTTAAATCTCTTTACAAGATAATTGACTCATTATAAAGCAAAAGTACTGACAATGTATAGTAGAATTTGAATGTACATAAGTAGAATATACCAGAAAAATTATACCAAGGCCCAGAAGGGGGCAAAGAAAGCACATTGTTATAAGAGAAAGGAGTTATGGAGGTGCTCAGTTAGTCCTCAAATCAGGATGAGAGCGCTCCGGTGTGTGCCGATGCTTTGAGTCTTGACATTGCATGCACTAGCCTGCTTGTGACCTTCCATACCTGTACTTGGGAAAGACATTCATGGTTATATCTACAATTACAACCACAATCTACATGGTTATATATAATATATGTAGCTGTGTAGGAAGTCATACATTCTGAAGTGGTGGAGGGGAGTTACTATACAGAGTTAGGAAGCCCACAGGAGGGGGTTTTCAGATAATAGGACTTCTGTGCAGGCATTCATAAATGAAAAGGAGTCTGTCCATTGGATGAAGGCAGGGAAAAGAATCTTTGGAATAAAATGCAAGGTCTGTTACCAGGTGGTGGTGGTTCCAGCAGTGGCAAGTGTAAGAGGGGTAAGAGAAGGTGGGTAGGGGTTAGGGTCAGATCTGGAGAGACCTGAGTAACAATACAAAGAATCTTAGGCTTGTTTCTGTCTTCTTCTGGTTCCCCACCAGGTTGACAAAAAGTGTGGGTTTACTTTGAACTTTAGGAGGACACCATTTTGGGGCAATTGTGGGACTAGGCTTCTGGGTCCAGTAACCTTGGGGACCAGGTTTTAGACAAATGTATAAGCAGCAGATCTCCACTATGAGATATGGAAACAACATAGAAATACTATTGTAGTAGGACAGGCCCATAGTGTCAAGGAAATTGGCTCAAACATGTTGCCAAGGTATGTATATAATATACTTCCTTACGAGCCAATCTGGAGTATGCCTGAGGGCCTAGCAACATCTGCTGTCCAATGTTCCTGATTGCTCAGAATCTGCCTAGCAACAGCCATTGCTCTGAGTTCCTGACCATTGGGAATCTGTCTAGCAATAGATATTGTCAGGTCTGATCATGCCCAGCCATGCAATATCACCAGATTGTGTCACAGCCTGGGTGCTGGGAGGACAGTATATAAAGCTCTCACCATTGTTGAATAAGTGAGTTAGTTCTTTTTAACTGATTTCTGGGATCTGTGTTATTGACTCTTCACCTTCTCGCCCCCTTTCCCAAGGGAACTGTTAGAATGCAGCAACATACTATGAGATTATAAATAAAAAGACTAGAGTGATGACTTATAAATCAAGAGCATTTGCTGGTTTTGCAAGGGAACAACAATGAAACCCAGGATTGGTTCCCAGGACCCACAGGATGCCTCACAACCTGCATCTGTAGTTATAGGGTATTCAATTCTCTCTTCTGGCTTCCATGGGAACTGTATCCATGAGCATGTTATTCTCTAGCATTCACACATGGCATGGCAGTGCCCTCTTCATACATACAAAATAAAAATTTAAAAATATGTGAGCCACACATAATTTAAAAGTAAAAAGAGGCCTAAAAGATATGTCCTGATAATGCTAGTCAAAATAAAGCTGGTGTGGTCATGTTAATTTCAGATAAAGCAGACTTTTGAGCATAAACTGTAACCAGGAAAATAAAAGGACATTTTCCTGGGATTAAGTGGTCACAATTCATAAAAAAGATTCAATGACCCTCACCTTTTATGATGAAAGAGTTTCAGGTCATACAAAGCCAAAAAGAACAGAAATATTTGGAGAAGCAGACACTTACAATGGCAGACAAGGTGTTGTAATTTTTTTCCAATGACTGATTAAAACAAGCAAATGGAGAATTTGTGAGACTGCCCATGGCTTGGAAGGCATTTTTAACCAACATTCCTATTGATACTCAGAACACTACTCCGTGGCAAAGTACAGTACAGTATTCTCAGAATACATTGGCCATTTACCAAAATAGAGCTTATTCTGGACCAGAAAAGAGTCTTAACAGGTTTAGAAGGATTTAGATTTTGCAAAAGAAATAAAAACAAAAATAAACCTGTTCTGACACAATGGAATTAAGTCTTAAAATGAGGAAGTTTGCTAGAAAACTCATCAAATGCTTAGAAACCAACAACATGTTTCTAAGTTATAGATTGGTCAAAATTTATAAAGAAAAACTATAAAAGTCATTTAAATTGAATATTATTTGAAGGAACACAAAATAAATTTAAGGGATGGAACTAAAGTAGCACTCAAAGGAAAATTTGTATTTAAAAAGAAGATCTTAAACCAATACCATGATTGTGACCTTCAGAACTACAGCAAGAAGAACAGATCCAAGGAAAGGTGAAGACATGAAGTAATGAAGAGTAGGGGAAACAACACGATGATGCTGTGGACTGGGCGGGGTCTGCCAGGGAGTCCACTGACTCCCAGAGCATGGCTGTTGCTAGGCAGCCATCTTGACTCTACTACTCTATAGACATGGCCAGATTAAAAAAATTGGAAGCCAAAAGTAGAGAAAAAAATCAGGTCCTGAGGATATTGCAGTGTCTCATTGGATAAGGCTTATGTCCAGAACTTAATGTCTATGTACTTTGCTGCAAATGCGTCTGCCACTGATCAGCATGCTGAGGATCTTCTGGTCTACCCATCTCAAACCATAAGTAGGAAGCAGAGAAATCACATTGGGAATGGCATGAGGTTTTGAAACCTCAAAGCTTAATCCTCAGTAACATACCTTCTCTAGTAAAGCCACAGCTCTTAACTCTATCCAAACAGCTCCACCAACTTGGGACCAAGCTTCAAACATCCGAGCCTATGTGGGACATCCTCATTCAAACCCACAGTGTCCGATTATATTATTATTAACATGAATGTTGACTTTAAGTATTTTGTAATATTCAGTGCTTGCTCAGGGTCCCAGAGAGAGGCAGATCACTCCACTCCACCCTATCCCACATCTAAGTATTTCTCTTTTCTTTGATAACTCAGATTTGGATTTCTGTCTTCAGCAAGGAAAGAATCCAACTGTTTCTCCAAGGTGCTTTATCCTTACAGGAAGAGGCTGGCTGTGGGTTTCATGCTTCTTTCTATATTATTACTTCACTTTCCACTAGCACACAGACCTTCAGGTTATTATCTCCATTTGACAGAGGAGGACACTGAGGTCTCAGCCCCCTCACTCGGAGCTGGAAAAGCTCATCTCTTCGCTGGTTTCCTCTCTGACTTCACCTCCTCAGCTCAGTTCCTGGTC
Source organism: Sigmodon hispidus (assembly GCA_004025045.1). NCBI lineage: Eukaryota > Metazoa > Chordata > Mammalia > Rodentia > Cricetidae > Sigmodon > Sigmodon hispidus. Next base: position 57,863 of record PVIH01007658.1, on the reverse strand, counting down.
TTTTGGGTGTCAGATAACAAAGCTGGTGGGGTAGTGCTCTATGGAGATGTTCCTGCTTCCCTGAGTCTGTCCCTTCCTTAGCCTATGTCCTGTCAAAAGGTCAAGAACCACTGGCCCAGGTGATTAACCAGAGTCTGAGGCATGTGAAGTGGTGTTGGCAGAGAAATATGAGCATTGGAAAAGACCAGGTTTACAGATAAACAGAGATCTGGAAAGCAGAAGCTGTGCTCTTGAGTTGATGAGCTGTGGGAAACCACACAGCACGTGCTTAGGGAAGGGGCCATTAGCTAATTGCACGAGACTTGAGAGCTCACCTGGTGCCGTGCTGAGTGGATCTTGAGGAGGAATGGCACAGAGTGTAGGGCGCTGGGGAACCAGAAGGTCTGAGCCCACATTCCAGTGCTGCCTTTAATAGAGCAGTTGATAGCAAGAGATGTGCTTCTCTGTGCCTCAGTTTCCTCTTCTGCAGAATCCTCCCTTGGAGATAGTCTGAGTCTATGACAATAGTATTGGAAGCATTGGTTACATGAGAGGCAGCACAGGACAGGGATGATGATAATGACCACAAGTAAGGGCAAAGCCTCTTCTTTATTGCTGTGTCCCCAACCTGCCCTAGACACTTAGGAGGTTCCCAGGGTGTGGACTTGAATGGGTCATTGTAAAAAGGAAACTCACCATCTGTGCTGTTAAATTGTAAACTAATTGTAAACTTATTAGAGGAATGCCGTCCCTTGCTCTCACGCCGCGTTTGAGGAAGCACCAGATGGGCTCTCAGATAGCACCAGAATTCGTTTACCCACCCAAATTCCAAAGAAGAACCTGGCCCGACCAGTTGACTGAGCTGTGATGACTCCACTCCCCCCCCCCAGAACTTCCCTTAAAAGCTCTGTAAGCCTTGGGCTCGGGGTCGCTAGCTTCCATTTTTTGCTGGTGACCCACGGGCTCGTGTTCATTAAAGCTTCTTTTTGCTACCTGATATCGGAGTGAAGCTCTCTGTTTTGGGGTGCCGACTCTAACAGACTCAGATGCTACCTCACAGCTGAGTGAACTGGTCTTTTCTTTTCTAAGGAACTGGCCCATGTCCTCCCAGCTGAGGCCCACATGGTAGCCTGTGTTTCAGGTCACTGTATGTGAATGATACCCTGCTGGTTAGGCCTTGCTATCTCTTCGTTAGGATCTGGGGGTATCCTCTCCACAGCTGGGTGGGGTCTTTGAGAACATGCTAATTGTTCCTTTGCTGAAAATGACAGCAGCAGAACCACGTGACTCTCAAACGAGCTGGATTTGAACTCATTGCTTAATTTTTCCATTTTTCACTTTACTTCAGTTCCTGATACCAGTGATTTGACATACCTGTAGGTGCTGACAGAGCTGAGGACCAACTCCAGGGACCCAAGGTGTCTTAGTTAGGGTTTTATTGCTGGGAATAGATGTCCTGGCGGTGGCAACTCTTACAAAGGAAAACATTTAACTGGGGATGGCTTATACGTTCTCAGGTTTTGTTCATTGTTGTCATGGCCGGAAGCATGGTGACATGCAGGCAGACATGATGCTGGAAAAATAACCGGGTGTTAGTGTGTTCCAGACACCGCTCGAGTTTGCGGCATGCCCCGTGTCCACAGAGCATGCTCCTAGGCGTGCCCTCAGGAATGGCACGCCCCTAGGCACGGCTGTATGCGCACCTGCTCCTTTAAAAAGGAGTAACACGTGGCAGTGAATCCTTTTTTCCTGCTCTCTCCTCCTTCCTTTCTTTCGTCCTTCTTTCTCTCCCCTCCCCCACCCCTTTTCTGGATATCCGAACCTCCTCAATAAGACTCTATATGGCAGGGAACGTTTTGTGTCTCTCCCACACACAAAATACTAACACTGAGAGTTCTACATTTGGATCAGTAGGCAGCAGGAAAGAGACACTGGACCTGGCTTAGGTTCTGGAACCTCAAAGCCCACCCCCTGTGACACCCTTCCTCCAATAAGGCCACACCTACTCCAACAAGGCCACACCTACTCCAACAAGGCCACACCTACTCCAACAAGGCCACACCTACTCCAACAAGGCCACACCTACTCCAACAAGGCCACACCTACTCCAACGAGGCCACACCTCCTAATAGTGCCACTCCCTTTAAGGGCCATTTTCTTTCAACCCACCACAATAGCCTGGTGGATTTTGCCTTTATAAGCACATGACCAATTCGTGGTCATTCTCTGGGAATCCTGGGTATGGATTTGGCCAGTGTCCATCATGCTGGCTAGTATTTAATAATTCTTTCTTCAAATTTGGTCCACAAGTTATGGTAGTGGTCTTATTCTCACCCAGTAGGATTAACAAAATATCTCCCACAGGCTCACATGCTTGAACCCCCATCCCTAGCTGGTGACACTGTTTGGGAAAGTTGTGGAACCTTTACAAGGTGGAGCCTTCCTGCAGGAAGTATGTCTCAGTGGGTGGGCCTTGAGGTCTCACTTCCTGTTCTCTCTGCCATGGCTTTTTGACATGATGGGATGTTTTTCACCAGTACCTTGAGCCTAAATGCACCTTTTCCCTTTAAATTGCTTATATCAGGGTGTGTTTTCACAGTGATGGAAAAGTAACTAAGGCAGTGGGTGTGGACCTAAGTGAGAACTTACCCAATTTTACACTTTGGGTATGTTCAGTTGATTGCATTTCAATTATACCTCAGGAGAAGCCTTAAAGAGAATGGGACAGGCAGTGTATGTACGCTCTGCTTCCGAGCCACTTCCCAGAGGAAACACTGCAAATGGCTAGAAAATTAACTTCCTCGAGCTTGATCTATCCATCCTCCAGAGCCCAAGGAGTAGGTACTGTCCTTGCTGTTTTTTTTTTTTTTAAAAAGATGGGGCAATGAAGCTTAGAGTTATGAAATGAGCCACCCAAGGCCATTTTATTAGGAACACAGATTCAAACCCAATTCTGTGACACCCCCTCCCCCAAGTCCACACTCCGCAGTAGAGCACACACTTTTGTTTGTATTCCAAATTCTCTTCCTTGCACAAAAAAGGAATCACACACCCATTCTCCCCATTTTTGTCTCTCTTCTGCTGGCTATCTGGACCTCTGTTGCCATGGGCACCATGGCTTATGTAGGGAGTTCTCTGTAGATGGTCACTTAGAGTTTTTTTTTTTTTTTTTTTTTTTTTTTTTTTTTTTTTTTTTTTTTTTTTTTTTTTTTTTTTTTTTTTTTTTTTTTTTTTTTTTTTTTTTTTTTTTTTTTTTAAGCAGGGGGAGGGGTTTTAAAACAATGTTGTAATGATAAGCCTGTCCTCCATCCCTTGTTCATTCATGGTGATTTTTAATGACACATGCATCTCATGCAGGCACTTGGGTCATTTAATATGCAAGAACTGAGATAAAAGGAAAGTGTCTTTTCTGCCTCACAGTCTCAGTAAGCTAGGGCCCCTCCCACAGATCACAATTATCAATTTGGTGTATCCTTAGAGAATCTCTCTCTCTCTCTCTCTCTCTCTCTCTCTCACGCACACACACACACACACACCCATAAGCAATATTGAGATGTTTTAAAAGTAAGCATTGGATATGTGTATTGTTTTGTACCTTTCTTTTAAAACATAAACATTTAAAAACATTTTTTAAGTCTGAGTTTTGTTTTCCAGGATGACTTCAAAATCACGATGTAGCTGAGGCTGGCCTTGAACTTCTGATCTGCTGTCTCTACCTCTCAGGTGCTGGGATTGCAGGTGAGTGCTGTTTACATCAAGCTTGCACATGAATTATTATCCAAACCCACCATCTTTGTAGTGCGTGCTGGGATTGCAGGTGAGTGCTGTTTACATCAAGCTTGCACATGAATTATTATCCAAACCCACCATCTTTGTAGTGCGTGTGAAGCCAGCACACTGTTGTTACAATCAGTTGCTTCTCCCTCTGTCCTTCATCCCTCTTCCCTCCCTCTCTCCTACTACAGGATATTTAGGTTGCCTCTTTTTTTGTTTTTTGAGACAGGGTTTCTTTGTGTAGCCCTGGTTGTCCTGGAACTCCCTCTGTAGACCAGGCTGGCCTTGAACTCACAGATCAGCCTGCCTCTGCCTCCTGAGTGCTGGGATTAAAGCTTCGCCAGCACTGCCTGGCCTAGGTTGTTGCTTCATTTACCTCTCTGTGAAACTCCTGACATAAGATCCCCACTTGCACCCCAGTGTTTCCTCAAGCCTGTTTTCAGAAGCAGAGTTGCTGTGGGATGAAGGTTTTTAGACTGGATCTTGTTGGTAGTCACAGAAAGTAGGACGGACAGGTGGACACGGGCTACAGATCCTACACTGCACAAAACCCCTAATTAACTAAGATGGGAAAGAATGTCTCCTTATCAAAGCTCTGTGTGTGTGTGCACGCGCATGTGTGTGTCTGTGTGGGTCTCTCTGTGTGTGGCCATGACTTTGGGTAGCTCCTGGTGACCCTGAACTGTTGTACATGCAGAATTGTCAGAGGACCCCTGTGGGTCACTGGGTGGTTCATCCCCATACCCTGTCTACCCATCTTTACTCTGTGCCAACAGATCATGTCCCATCCAGATTGGTGGTGAGACCCAGGAGTAGACAGATGCTCTGGAGACCGCTTTCCAGCCCCGCTCCCCTGACAGCACCAGGAGAATGCACTTCATACACAGCCCTGTGGAGACAGTCTGGCTGGCACAAGCTGATTAGGTTTGTAACAGTGGTAGGTGTCATACATGCTAGGGCAAGGGACTGAGGGACATCAAAGAGGGGAGTTGGCAGGGCTTCATTCCGCCTGGGCTGATTCTTTGAGGACTCATAGGGAGCAATGATATGGAGCAGACCTTGTGAGAATGAGCTTGTGGGTAGCAGAGGCTAAATGCTTGCTTATTTAAAAGGTTTTTGAGATTTATTTTACTGCACGAGTGTTTTGCCTGCATATATGGATGTGTACCATGTGAGTGCCTAGTGTGTACTGCGTGCCAGTAGATGTCAGTAAAAGGCATTGGATTCCGTAGAACTGGAGTTATATATAGGTGGCTATAAGCCACTATGTGGCTGCTAGGGACCATATCTCTGGTTCTTTGCAAGACCAAGTAGTGTTCAGCCCTCCAGTTTAGTACAAGGCTAGAAAGATGTATCATTTATCAAGAGAGCTTACTGCTTAAGTTTGAGTCCCAACACCCACAACAGGAAACACACACACACACACTTACACACACATACACACACACACACACTCACACACATACTCACATACATACACACACTATCACACTCACATACACACACACACTCACACACATGCACTCTCTCTCTCTCTCTCTCACACACACACACACACACACACACATATGCACTCCAGCTATGTGGTGTTGAAGGCCCACAACTGGTCTTTATGGGCACCTGCACACACATATGTAGACACATGGACAGACAGACAGATAGACACATACACACAAATAAAAACAAATCTTTAAGACTACTCATTCCTTTTTACTGACAGCATTTCCCCTTTTGTGATGACCACCTAAAGATACTTGATTCTGGGAACTTACTTCATTAACATCTCTTTCCCCAGCCAGTAGGCCAAGGTTTGACCAATCAGAGCACTGCATTAAAATCCTGCAACACATGAATAGGTTCAGAGATGATTCAATTACAGTTCTTCCTTGACACTGCTGAAGCTAATAGAAACCCTTGGCTTTGGGCTCTTCAAGCAGAAAGCTGATGATGGGGACCACCTTCTTTGTCTCTGAGGTGTTGGGAGGGAATAAGGCTCCTTTGTGGAAAGGAGGCAGGGTCATCAGAAGTGAATGGTGGGTGAAGACAATTCCTTGAGGGGCTTAGAGCACAGTTTCCACAGATTTTCTGTGTCCAAATCACTTGTCCCTGATGCCCAAAGTAGACCTGTTAAGTCACCAGAGCAAGAAAGCCTACTCTACACACAGTACCTATTCCCTACCCCATTCCAGTGGGCAGACTCAGAATACCCCATGAGCAATGGCTATGGCATAAGAGAGAAATCAAGCCTGAGTGTTCCTCTTCCCTAGAGCCTTAGTCAGGGTTTTATTGCTGTGAAGAGACACCATGATCATGACTGCAACACTTATAAAAGAAGGAAAACATATAATTGGGCTGGCTTACAGTTTTAGAGGTTTAGTCCATTATCATCATGACAGGAAGCATGGTAGGGAACAGGCAGACACGGTGGGTGTTGGAGAAGGAGCTAAGAGTTCTACATCTTGATTCACAGGCAGCAGGAAGTGAACTGTATGCCACACTGGGTGTAGCTTGAGCACATGAGGCCTCAAAGTCTGCCCTGATAGTGACATGCTTGCTCTACTAAGACTTCACCTACATCAACAAAGCCACACCTTCTAATGCTGACACTCCCTATGTGTCAAGCCTTCAAGCACATGAGTCTATGGGGATTCATACCTGTTCAAATCTCCATACCTAGTAAGCAGCACACATTATAGCAGACACCATGGAAGGTAGGTCTCCTCCTGCTGAAGTAGGAAGCCTCTGCTGTCAGCAGCCACTGTCATTCTTGAGCATTCAGGCAGAACCCCAAGCTTGCATGTCATTGGGTCACAGTAGCAGAAGGGCAGTGACCATCCAGTGATGATCCCAGTACTGATCGATGTTGCCTGTCTCATGGACTCTTCTGTGAGTATAGAAGACATGTGGTTTCTCAGCATCCTGCTATGCTGCAGTGATGGCTTTTCAGAGCTCCAGGCTTGAAAGTAACTTGGCAGTTGGCCGTTGTCCATAGACCTGACCAGATATGAGGCCACCAGACAGCTCAAGAGACACCTAGCATGCCTGGTGCTTCTTGATGCTTCTGAGCTGTGTTCAAGATAAAGGGTGAGAGATTTCTGAGAACCATGGGATGCTCGGCCTTCACAGCATCCCCTTGCATCAAAGTCTATTTCCCATATGAGTGTGATCACATGCTGGGTAGGGAATTGTTCCCCTGACCAGTGGTTTTGGTCAACAGCAAACAAGGGGATTGACAGTCCAAGGGCAGGGTTGCCTGAGAATCCTGCTGGGATGCCTCTCAGGACAACTATTGCTTTCCACGGATACCATTAATGAACATGTAGGCTTCAATCTGTTGTTTCCAGTACCTGATCAGTCCCCTGAAGTGTCTCGTTCCTTGTGAGCAAGGTCTGGGTGCTAGACTGGGGTAGGAGGCTTCTTTACAGCCTTGGGGTTCAATCTTTGAGCTACCATCCACTCTCATGGTTCCTGGGGTTTTCTTGTCAAATCCCTTTGCACCAATGAGGAACTCCATGCTCAAAGAGACCAGGAATTTGCCTGGAGCTTCACATCAAGAGCATGATGGGGTCTGGATTTGGACCCAGGTCCAAGCCTCATCTCTATGCTACACAACTGCTGGCCTTTCTCCTCTAGAGACTCATTCTCAGTCTTGGGACCATCTGTGTCTCATTTTTATTCCATCTGTGGCCTGGTCTCCCTGCTGGCTGGGCTTGTGGTGTGGGTGGCTGCTGGCCTGTGGCTATGTGCTTTCTTGCAGCTGCTGTTTATACAGCAACAGGGTCTGGGAAGGCCTGAGGTAGGTCCTGAACCATGTGGGTTAAAGTACCAACTTGAATTTATCTCCTCCTCTTGGCCCTCAGGGTGGTGTCTATGCTTCACGGCCAGGCCCTTCTCAGTTTCTCAGTGCACAGCCCTGCTAGTGTTCCCTGGTACCACTCACTGCCACAGGCCCTTGATGGCTGTGCCAACCCTCTCAGATCTCTATCCTTCCACTATTTTTTTTCCCCATTCTCAGCCACATGCTCTGTGCCAGGAAACCTATTGTGGGTCCACAGTGCATCCTGATGGCCTGAGCAGGGTAATGCTGGAGTATGACTGGTTGGATCAGGCATGTCATTCAGCCAGCTTGACGAGATGTGCAGCCATGCGATCTATATCCAGGGTACATGATTTTTTTCCAGCCTCTCGTAAGGCTGTGGAATGGAGGTGGGACTTGGACAGTGTGGGCCACTGGAAGTGTGGGCAGAGTGTCACAGAGAAGTGGGTACGGAAGGGGTTGAAACAGGTATCACAGAATGCAGAGCAGAACACGAAGAGGGGTCCGTGACTCTGTTCCTGTCATCCGACTCACTGGATCAGGTGACATCTGCTGTCTATCAGGTGAGCTCTGTGCATCGCCTTATAAAGAAGCCTAGAAAATGGAGAAGAGCTATGAGCATTTACAAAGATGTGTTGGTTAATCTCAATTTTCAATTCGTAAAGCACTAACTAGGCTCCTGGACATGCCTGTGGAGGATTCTTATTAGATTAGTTAGGGTGTTAAGGACCTGCCCGTTGTGGGCAGCACCATTCCCTGGGCTGGGATCCTGGACGGTGTAAACAGGAGAAAGGGAGCTGAGCACCAGCATTTCTCACTTCCTGCTTCTTGACTGTGGCGGTGATGTGACCTGCTGCCCCAGGTTCCTTGACTTCCCTTCCATGATGGATTGTGACCCTAAATTATAACCTTGAACTGTGAGCCACAATAAACCCATGAACTTCAGTTGCTTTATTAAGACACTTGACTTTCTTAGCTTACTTTTTAGATAGTGACTAAAGATAAAAGGAGAAGACACTGGGAAGGGGCCATTGTAGGGGAGGTGTTCTAGGGCAGGTTATAGAGACGCATTACTTCCCACGGCCTGGAGAGGGTGTGAAAGTTGACAGAACCTGAAGAGACAGGTGTGCAGAGGGCCTGCCTTCCCATGGAGAGAGAGGTGCATAGAGGGTGGACCTTCCCATGGATCCATGAGTAGGTGACAGTTCCTGCTGGGAGAGAGGTGGCCAATACCAAGCCCTCCTCATCTCTCTCTCCCTCCAGGGACCCTTTGGTGTGCCCAGGTCTGAGCCAGAGGAATTGTTACTGGGATCCGTCTGTGGAATGAGAGGCTGGATGGATAATGGGAGGTTCCCAGGGCCAACGCGCCTCCCACTATTCACCGGCAGCAGCGCTCAGTGTCTCCCCCGGGATGTGGGAGCTGTGGGAGCGACTTTGTCCTGTCACAGACAGGATTGGCTGACAAGCCCGAGGCAGGGGCCCACTCTGCCCTGCTTATCCTTTTCCCTACCCAGAGTGCTTCCCTTTCCCCTGGGTACCTCCTCTCCCTCACCTCTGCACCTTTTGTATTGATTTTGACCCAGAAGCCGAGAAGGCAAAGGTGGGAGAATACAGGTAAGAGGTTCTGAGCACAATGCTATATTTATGGCTAACCCTACTGGGAGTCCTTGGGCAAGCTACCTTCTCCTCTGGAGCCCAGTTTCCTCTTCCTAACCTGACAGATCTGACCTCCTCCCACGATATCTCAACTTCCCTGACCTACCTTTGTCTCTTACTTGCTGTGTGTTCTTGGGTAGGTGTGTCACCTTCTCTGGGCCTCAGTTTCCTTATCTATAAACTAACAGGTACATCAAGTGGTTTCTTGGGCCCACTCTTTCCCGTGTTTCTTTGATTTTCTGTCTTCCAGTTGCTCAGCTCCGTAGATACAGCCCAGGGGAGGGGCTGCACTTGGAGCGGCTTGGCGGCATCGCAGGCCTGGCACGTCCACCCTCGTGTTTAATGACTCTGGCAACTGTCGCTGCCTCCTCGATTTCCTGAGCAAACACACTCATTATCTAGAGTAATTTACTGGCACTGGCTTTGGTTGTGTGGACTGGAAGCTCCCAGATGGGCCTCCACATCAGCCTACACACCCTGGACGTGCTCACTCAGCCAGTGTTTGGTCAGAATGCCAAACACTGAGCCCTGTTGGCCCTCTGACCTGGGTCTGTGGGCTCAGGTTCCATCACCCATGGTTAGAACAGGGGTTCAGAGCACAGTAGCTCAGGCTTATCACTGTTCAGAATCTCTGGAACCTCAGTCTCCTCATCTGTGAAATGGAGACCACAATCTCCCATATCCTCAACCTTTTGTAGGACGATAGTGATCCCTTTATCTCATACCCCATTTACCCACATCTCCTTTCCCGGTCATTGCTATTTGGCTTAACTTTGGGGCCTGACTAAGGCTGGGCCATCCTGGGCACCAGCTTGAAGACCCCTTAGAGATGGAAATGAACCCACTCCTCAGGTTGAGGCTGCTGAATGCCAGCTTCACCTTAGTGTATGCACCCCACTCATGGTGACATTTAGCCTGCAAGGGGGGGGGCTATGTCCTCTCTGCCCTATGAGAGCACACAGGATAGTGTCACCTGAAGATCACACCCCTCTAGATGCCAGTGCCACCCGACCTCCGGAGCCATGAGGACCCGGTTCCTGTTGCTGCTAGATCATACGCTGTAAGGCGATTTGTGACCACGGTCCTCAGTGTGACTTTCTTAGATCATCTGTGCTGGAGGGTCAGCTCACTAACCCTGAGCAGCACTGTGTGGAGGCTTGGGTGTTCCTCTTTAGAACCTGACGCTGCCCCCCAGCTCATCCTTTGCTACATACCCCCTACACTTCTGTCTCAGTTCATGCAAAGTACAGTGGGTTTCCTGAGGCTTTTATGGCTTCTCAGTTCTGGCTGACTCTTCCTATGCCTGTCCGTCATTTGTCATCCCTGGTCCCCACCTAAAGCTTCACAGTATTCTCCATCTCACGTTCGTATTTCATGTTTCTATTGCTGTCTCCTTCTCTCACAGGACCCTGTCTAGTTTCCCGGAATCTGCATTTCTTACTCCCATAAAGGAAAGTTAGAATCTAAGATCTGCTTGTGAGAGAGCATGTGGAGAGCTTGTCCTTGAGTCTGGGATATCTCATTTCACATAATGCTTTCCACTTCTATTCACTTTCCTGGAAATGTCAGTTCTCCTTACGGATGAATAAAATTCGTTTTTGTACGTGCACTAGATCTTCATTGCCCATTCATTTGTTGGTGGACATCTAGACAGATTCTGTGCCTTTTGTTACTGTGACTAGAGACACAATATACACAAATGAGCAAGTGTCTCTGTGGCAGGATATAGTATACTTTGGGCACATGCTCAGTAGTGGGTCATCTGATAGCTTTCTGAGAGACTTCCATACTTATTTCTCTGTCTGTCCTAATTTACACATCCACTAATGGTGTATAAAGGTTCCTCTGCGTGGGAGGTTACACTCCCACAAAGAGTAAATAAGGTTCCCTCTGTGTGTATGTCTGTGTTGTATGTGCCTGCATATGCACATGTGTATGTGTTCATGTGTGTGGGTGCATATGTGTGCTCATGTGTGTTCTTCCCTATATTACTGTCCACCCTCAGGATTTGTGTGTGTGTGTGTGTGTGTGTGTGTCTGTTAGCATCTTTCTCCCTGAACTGAAGCCCACACCACTCTTATCTCTGCCGTGTTCCGCTCCCCAGCTCTGGGGTTGCATACAAGTATGTGCTGCTATACTCAGTTTTTTTTTTCTTTAAAGATTATGTGATATGGGATGTCTTTCTGTATGCTGTGAATGACCATTGATTAATTAAAGGCTGTTTTGGCCTCTGGCAGGGCATCTTGAGATAGGCAGAAAATCCGAGCATAGATAAAGGACAAGGAGGTCAGAGTGAGACAGAGATGCTTCCAGCTGCCACCAAAGAGAGCAAGGATGTAACGGAACACAGGCAAGACAACTGGCTATGTGGCAAGACATAAATTAATAGAAATGGGTTGAATTAAATTGTAAGAGCTAGCTGATAATGAGCCTGAGTCATAAGTTTGTAATTAATAGAAGCCTTTGTGTGATTATTTGGGGCTGAGCAGCTGCAGAACTGCAGGTCTGAGCCTTGGGCCTAGGCAAGGCTGAGAAACTTCTTACTACAATTATATTATTATATTATGTGTACATGTGGACCTAGATGTATGCATGTGCATCACATACATGCAGGTGCTTGTAGAAACCAGAAGAGAACATTACATACCCTGGAACTAGGGTTATATATGGTTTTAAGCCACCTATTGTGGGTGCTGGGAACCAGATCCAGGGTCTCTGCAAGAACAGCTACCATGGAGCCATCTCTTCATCTGGGCTGTGCCCAATTTTGACGTGGGTGCTGGGTCTCTGACCTCTTTCCTCAGGCCCTTTTCTCCACACCCTTGCCAGCATTTTCTATCCTTTATTTTTTTGATAGTCATTCTGATGGGGGTGAGGTACGAGCTCTTGATACTTAACATTTTTAATCATATTCACTGGCCACTTGTCTTTCTCATTTAAAAACTTTCTGGCTGTGCTGTGACAGCTTTTTCTGGGGTGGGTGTGCAATCAAACATTTTTCCCCCAGATAGGGCATCAGTGACAGGACAAAGTAGGATTCTATCACAATCCAACTCAGAGAGGTAGTGAGTTTTGGGGGTAGTTTACAGAGAACTGGTGAGGGGTGACCTGGCAGACTCAAAGGCAATTGCAGCACTCAGAATGCACCCAGCATGGAACGCCTCGTCCCTGGAGCTCCCTGCAGGACTTGGACCAGTTGACAGTGGGGAGCATGTGCTGGGTGCCCAGTTGGGTGCCCATTACATCCGGGTAGGCTATGAAGCAGAGAATGACTACAACTTGAAGCTGAACTGTAGCCACCAAAGTCCTACCTCTAGGGACTCACTTTTTCCAGATGGATCCGACTTCCTAAAGGCTTCAAAGACCCTAGATGTCACGAGCTGGGGAACAAGGATATAGAATAGGAGTCCATGTAGATCATGGGTTCCAGCCTTAACAGCTGGGGAGGAGTTGAGTGGGTGGAGTTGGGGGGCTCACAGTTAAGTGGAAGAGGGACCCTCTAAGTGGAAGAAGGTATTTTAGTTCTATGAAACTGTACGCACAAAACTGTGAAGCAGGCAGGATCTTGATAAGAGCAAATGGAAAAGCAGAAGAAGGCAGAGGAACAGGAGATGGAGAATGGGCAGAGGTGACAAAGCCTATCTCACACTGGTCTGTGCTTATGGAGAGGACAGCATGGGATTATGGTTCAAGGAGAAGCCACAGAAGAGTCAAGAAGGCAGGGATACAACCAGAACATTCTGTGAGTACAGATCGTGCTTAGCACAATGTCTGGCATACAGTTGGTGCTCAGCAAATGCTAGATAACAATGATGTCATGTGAGAGAACGGAGAGCCGGACACCAGACACAGGGCTCATGGCCTCTGTAGGATGGGATAGCATCTGCAAGGCTGCTGCTGTGTGTGCTGCTAGGGCTTCTCACAGGTCAGTTCACATGCCCTCAGTGAGGGCCCGGAGGATGGGTACAGGTGTCCCCAGGGAAGATCAAAGGCAGGTATACAGATGTCTATGGACTGGGACTGATGCTATTTTCATGGATGCCAAGGAGATGGCTAACCTGGTTCTCATTCTTGCAGAGCAGGGCTCTCAGTGCACAGCGTGTGGGTAGAAAAGTCCGTGTGGAAATCGATGGAAGTCCATGGAAAGAATGACCAGCTAAATAGTGAGGGCGGATGGGTCGATAGAGCTGAGTGAACTGTGGAGAAGTCGCCACAGCTCACCCCTGATTACAGGAACTGAGACGCCGAGGAAATAACACAGTGATACTGAACTGTGAGAAAACACAGGACTTCTTAACAGGAGCCTCGGGAGCCAGCCGAGGTGATGCCAGACACGTTTCCTGGGCTGCACATTTTAGTCACGTGAGTGACTCTGGTGCAGCGGTTCTCAACCTTCCCAATGCTGAGACCCTTTAACACAGTTTCTTGTGTTGTGATGACCCCCGACCACAACATTATTTTTGTTGCTACTTCATAACTGTAATCTTGCTACTGCTATGAATTGTAATGCAAATCCCTGTGTTTTCCGATTCTCTTAAGTGACCCCCCAAAAGGACCATGACCCACAGGTTGAGAACTGTTGCTCTAGAGGATCCATTTGTGTTCCTAGTGAGCTGGATCCTCACATGGCAACATGTTTCCCAGCTCAGAGCCTCAGTGCCATTCACCCTTTCCACCCTCCGTAACAGGTCCACTCACCTCAGGAGGTCTGTCCTGTTTAACCCAGGCCCCACAGCTCCAGGACTCTGACCTCAGGTCCTTCCCAAGACATAAGGATGTATCTAACAGATCAGTCTGGCCTGCTAGGTTTCTTTTTTTTTCTCCTATAGCAGGTGATGGTGATGCTGCACTCTGCGTGACTTCAGAGGACTCCCCAGACCCACCCAAGGAGCAGAGCCTAGGATTCAGGATGTCTAGGGTTGAATCTCACCTCCACTGTTTTCTAGTTGACTCTGGTATTTTTCTCTGTGTGCCTCAGTTTTCATACCTGTAAAATAGGACTGATGGAATTCCCCTGTTAGGAGGCATAAAGACCAGGGTGAAGAAATCCCTCAGCCAGATCAGAGCTCTGCATCCCCCTCCCCGTTTCCAGAATGTGCTGTGGCTCGTTCTGTACAACTATGGCCTTGCTTTGTCTCCCATCCGAGGTGCATGGGTGTGAGGAACCTGGGGTCCCTGATTCACAACCCTGAGGTCAGGGGAGGCCTACAGCCTCTGCCTAGGTGTCATCTCTCCTGGGGAGATGGAAAAGCATCCAGTGAGATTAGTCCTGTCTTCATGGGGCTCATGCAGGACAGTCCATTCTCACTGCAGCAGGAGCAACCTGGAGCAAAAGGGGACAGGGGCCAGTGCCCAGAATCCTATAGATGGCTTTGCGAATCACAGCTCATTGCCTGTCTAGGTCCCTTATGTGTGTGTGTGTGTGTGTGTGTGTGTGTGTGTGTGTGTGTGTGTGTGTGATGCATTGGATGATGTTCAGTGCTGTGTAGGGACTGTGGAGTGTGTTGTGTTATACGGCATGTATAACATGTGGAAGTGTGTGATTGTGTGTGGTGTGCAGTGTGCTGTTAACATGCCTGCTCAGAGCTAGAGCAGGGTCTGTGCCAGCCCCAGGGTCTTCTGGGATAGGCTCTTGTATCAGACTGTGAAAGCTGTGTCCAGCTAGCTCACACTGTGTATCGATTCTGAGGCTCTGAGCCTTAAACACACGTGTACACACACATACATATACACATGCCCAAGCACACACACACTAACACTCACACCCATAATTTGAGTATTGGTAGAGACGCCTTTCCACTCTCTGCCCTGTGTGTCTTTCCTGGCCTTAACTGAGGCTCCTGTGAGAAGCAGGTTCCCTATAAGGTTCTTTCTCCACATGCAGTTAGTTGCAGTGAGCAGGTCTTCCAGAGTTTCTCCAGAGAAGCTGTAGGATCAGGGAGTGGGGTAGGAGAATGTTCTGAAAGGAGGGGCTGAGTTGTTCATTGACACCTTTGCCCAGGTTCGCTTGCCAGGCTGCAGGATGTCTGAACCCTTCTCCAGCCCGCTGTTCCTCTACTCTGTGAACATCTACTACCTTACTGGCTCTGGGTTCCTCTTTCAGCACAAGTGGTGACTTTTCAGGCACAGTGTAGTCCTGGTCTGGAACTCTCCCTGGACCTGAGCCTCCAGGACAGCTGGTCTGTCAGGCAGCATGACTGGAGCCTGGCGTCAGTGCTGGGCCAGCCGCAGTACCAGTGACTCCTGTCCCAAGCTTGGCTCTGTCTTTCAGCGCTTCTCACTTAAGGAGGGTTTCAGAATGTTTTTATTCTCTTGCAGGGATTTCTGTCTTGTAATCTGAAGTCTGCAGGTGACCAAATCCGCATGCATATTTGAGAAAAATGCAACAAAGAATAATTGAGCAGATTTCTCTTCGTCTGAGAGGCAGATTCATCTCCTGTCATATTCTTCCTTCTCCTGAGGGGAACGTTCTGAGATCGGCCCTCTCTCCCCTGATTCTGGGGTTCTGAGTGGGCACCCAGCCTCTAATCAGTAGAAACACATGTGTCCCTCATTGCACAGCCTGACTCTGGCAGCTAGGCTTCATCCTCAGGACCAGCAAATGGCCAGCCTCTGAGAATATCTAGGAGGTATCTTCTTGGATGAAAGAGAGAACTGGATGGGCATCCTGCAGATAAAAGGGCTCACCTAGGAATGCACCCTAGGGTGGATCTTCCATGCATGTATGGCTACACCTGCCCAATCATTGGCTCTCGCAGTTCCCAGCAATGGGATCGGCAAGCACATCTGGGCATGTGTGGGTTGGCGTAGAAGGGATAGAGAAACACAAAGGCAGGCATGGAAAGTTCTGGATAGCCTCAGCTTCCTCCCTGGTAACATAAGGCAAGGGACCCAGACTCCCAGGGCCTCAGTTTCCCTGTCTGCATTTTGCTGGAGTATTAAATGAAATAATACCTAGAAAATGCTCATTTGGGTTCTTGGCACACATAGGTCCTGGGGAGACACACTGATAGCCATTGCTCTACCAACATCTACCATCTGGTCTCCTTTGAGTACCTGTGTGTGTAGACCACACAGAGCATCAGAGAACAATCTCACCTGTTACTCTAAGCAGCTGGAGAGATAAGGAGGACACAGAGACAGGAGTGGAGAAAGCCAAGTCACATGAGGGATTCAGGGCACAGGGAGAAGGTGAAGCCTGAGTTGAGCCTGGGGGTCCAAGGCCTGAGATGACATTCCAGGAGAGGAAATGACAGGAAGCATTGGGCTGTGGGAGCTGGGATTGTCGGGCTGACCCTGAAACCTGAGGACTGTGGGACCCAATGGAGGAAGGCAGGGCAGGATTGGTGGATGGCGCCATAACACAGTAGACCTCAGTCGGAATTTCATCAGGTTGGTGCTGGGAAGCTATGGATGGCTGAAGAGAAGGGTAAGATGTGGTTAGAAAAGCAGAGCTGGAGCTGGGGGCCCTCAGAAGCCATAGATGTCCTCTGTGGCTCTGAGATGAAAGGTAGAGATACATGGGCTGTAGGCAGCTAGACAGGCCTCAGGACTCTTCATGGCCACCTTCTTACCCTTGGCAGTCCCCAAGGGAAAAAGGTCAATGGAGGAAGGGCAGGACCAGGGTACATGCCACCTCCACCAGCCCCACCTACTTTTCTCAGAGTCCACAAATGTGTGACACATCCGTGGGAAGCAGAGGGCTCTGTACTGTTCCTAAACAACCGAGTCTGATCACACTCAGCTCTGTCAGGGAATCTCTGGCTGAGATTCGCTCCTTTGCTGTATCCCCTTACAGAATGAATCTGTCAAGCTCTCTGAAGCCAACTGTCAGGAGGAAGTGCTTCCTGGCCACACAGCTCTGACACTGATGGCAGCCTTCCTTAATCTGGCCTCCCATGACACTGGGGGTACTTTACATCTCCCCCCACCCTCTCCTGGCTCCTTATTCTCTGCTGCTTACAAAATACTCCACAGAGAATCACGGCCAGCAGAATGATAAGGATTTGGTCCTTCACAGTTTTTCAAAGAAAAATGGCAGAGCATGTAGCCTGGCCTTTCAGGTCTGAGGAAGAGAAAGGTGCTGGCTGACGGCACAGGAGGAGGAACACCGCAGAGCCCACACCTGTATGTCCAGAGGGATGTTGGGGAGGGCGAAGGTCCTTGTTCCTGCTGAAGCTCAGAGATGGGTCCTGGAGGATGTCAGACAGAACTGGATGCGGGGGGTGGGGGCAGAGGGGGGAGGGTGGGGGTATGGGGGTGGTGATGGTGGGGGGTGTTCACATCCTCAGTCTCTGATCTCCACCTGCACTGCTGTATCCATAGATGCCCACATGCCAGAGTTCAGTGTTGCACTTCAGCCTAATGTGCTTTAGCTTTCAAGGCCCTTCTCTCCACCTGCCCATAGTCTGTCTACTTACGCAGCCCTTTGTGCACATTCTCATTATCTACTCTGGGGCCCTCGGTGTGTGTAGTGTCTGGCTGTGTGCTGTGCCATGTATGAATTCCCATCACAGTGCATGATGAGTTGGCTCATATCCATCTCATAATACGACTGTCCTCTAGGGTTCAAAGATTGGTAGGAGAGGTTCATTACAGACAAGTGGTTGATAAACATACTTGACTCATGGTGAGGTACCTGTGTCAACCCGTTTTACATCGATGACCAGGTACCCTAACAAAACAACATAACAGTATAGGGAGAAAAGAATTACAATCTGCCGTAGGTTCTCCAGATTTCTGTTAGTCATAGTGGAGATGGTGTGGTAGAGCACAGCAGCTTAGTTCAGGATGGCCAGGAAGCAGAGATGGGGGTGGGGGGGCGAGAGAGGGAAAGGGAGATAGAGGAGGAGGAAGAGAGGAGGGAAGGAGAGAGGGAGGGAGGGAGGAAAAGGGGAAGAGATGGAGCATTGGTAACCTTGGTAACCTTTACCTCTCAGTCACTCTCAGCCTAGCCTCTCTGCAGACTCTCAGTGGCTCATCTCCCACTTTCCAGGTCTAATCCAGTTCACATCAGATGCTAACCACTGCAAGCCTGCTCCTTGTCAGCTTGACTCCCAAGCACATCTGAAGCCACACCATTTTACTTTTGCCTCCCTAATGGCTCCTGTCCATCTTATAACTGAATTTTTTTTTCCTGTTCAACTCTAAGATTTCCCACAGTCTTAATATTTTCAATATTGTTCCAAACTTCAAGTCCAAAGTCTCCTCTTGGACTCAAGGCCATCTCCTAGTTATGAGAACCTATGAAGTAAGTATAAAAGAAAATTCTGCACATCTACTGTCCCATGACATGGAATAGACATTCACATTACAGAAGCAAGCAGCAGGGACACAGAAAGCTGGATGGGACCAAAGTGAGACTGAAATTCAGCAGAGAAAGCACCCAAGGAAAGTGGTGGCATGGTGTGAATTCCAAACGACTTGGTCAGTCCTATCCTTATAGCTTTACAAGTTTGCATGTAAACCCATGTTTTTAGCCTACATGGGTTATCCTTTGAGCTGGTAGCAGCTTTTGTCTCAGGTTTTCCTCATGGTCCATGTTCCTGGGATCTTCTACTTCCTAGATCTCCATTATAGTTTTGATTCCTTTCTCATAGGTTCATGCAAATTCCTCTTCGGATGGCTCCCACAGAGATTCTGGTCCTTCAAAAATTGCCTGTATTGCCTGGCTTTCCTTTGAAATCTGTGCAGAATCCTCCTGACTCAGAAACTCTTTTTATGGTGCATGCTTGAGCAGAAATTAACCCTTTGAGACCATGGTTAAAGCAGCCTATGAATGCCTGGGCAGAGGCGGCAGTGACATGGGGAAGTGAATCCAGAAGATGCTGAGTGCTCCAGTGGGGTTCTTTTCAAATAAACGTTTTTAAAACAAGTTTACACATTTTACCCTTTCCCCCTCAGCCTGCAATGAGTCAGTGTCACACATTACTGAGGTGCCCTCAAGACATAATTTTTACTGTCCCTCTGCAAAATTTTTGGTTTACTTTCTTGGCTTGTCTCTATGGTAGCCCAGGCTAGCTGCTCCAGTCCCAGCCTCCAGTGCACATCACTGTGTTTGGAGCTACCTAATATCTTTAACATCCATGTCCACATGTCCACAACTTCAGTACACTTCTTTTCTGACCAAATTGTACTCCCCCCAAATATTTCTGTTATTCTTTGCTCCTAATTCTCACTGTAAACTTGTCTAGAACTAGCCAACAATAACCATACCAAAATCAGAATCCTGGGCTTAACTTTTTCTCTACTAAATAAATTTTTCACCTTTAAACTCAGCACCATGTAAAATCTTAGGCCATATCCAGTGTTAGGTGTTTTTTTTTTGTTTTTTTTCTTGCCATAATGTAGCATGAACAACCTCAGATCCAGTTCATTTCCCCCTGAAACCTCAAGGCACAGTTCTCATGGTTTACCCCTCATAGCCAGAAGGAGTCTTCTGAGAGACCACTAGACTTACTTGCTCAGTTTTTCTTATAATGCTATAGCATTTTGAGACTTCTCTAACCTGAGCATCCAAACTGTTCCAGATTCCTCTCAGAACAAGTTTTAAAGACTTATGAACCCTGTAGTCTGATTTACTCCCAGCAACCCCACTCCTGTTACAGATTTCCTATATTAGTTAGTATATTTATTAACTATAAAATATATCACCACATATCCCCCTTTGTGTCAAAAATAAAAAAGTTACAACTAACATAAGAAAAACTATGTGTAAATGGTACAATAATTACAATAATTACATACAATATGTATAAACAATAATTACATGAGTCATGTCCAGTCCATTAACAATTGACAAATTAAGAAAAAATTTGCTGTTTATTGTATTTTGGTGAGTCCAAAGGATTGTACTTAAATCACTTTCTATTTAACTTGTATTATTAACTGAAAACTGCCTTTTGATGTCTCTCAAACTTATAACTTGAACCTCTAAGTGAGTTTCTTTTCTAAAACTGTCACTAGAAAACAGTAACTATCTCATCTTCAACTCCCTCAGAGACCCAAGAGGGAAATAATATTAACTAAGTAAACAGAATGTGCAAGAAAACAACTTCCAAAAAATGTAAGAAATGAAACAACTGGCTGCCTGGATAGTCATCCAAGATTCCTCTGCATTGTTAAGCACCCATTTTTGGCCTACAGGCCTGCCATATCTGACAGACTGTGAAGCAGGATATTCTATGTAACCAGGTACTGGTAAAATAACTCAAGGGAGGAAAGGGCACAGACCATCTTTCTAGCTGACATCTGTAACCCCCAGGGTGGCAGCATCTGATACCCAGCTTTGTTTTAACCACTTGGACTAAAGTTGAGAAGTCTCCTGTGAGCCTCATACCCATGCACACCATGTCAGGATGGACAACTAGGTCCAGACTCTGTGTGTCTCCAAGACTGTGGGACTGTGGGACACACTGTCAATCCTCCCAACACTTCCTTCCTAAACCATAGCTTGGAAACACCCAAGACCCACTCCAGGACTTGTTTTGGATCCTCTGAGATGGTGGCCATTATACTGATATTGGCCATGATGATGATGATATTGGTCATGCAGATGACCAACTCCTGTTTGACATGGTGAAGCGAGGCCCTGCCCAGCAAGGAGGCTGCTGTTCTGTAGCTGTCCCTGGTGGGTTTTGTTCAGTAGTCAGTACTGTCACAGCTACGAAGTGACTCAACATGGGTTTCCTGGGCAGGGGACACTGCCTCTTGGTAGCTGCTGGCCTGTGCTCCTCAGCTCATGAGACATTGACTGTTCCAATATTAAGATTCCATCCCCTGTCTACCACAAGCCCTTAGCTCTCTACTGTTCATGCTCTCAGGACAGCACTTGACCTCTGGCCTTTCCTATCTTGCTTTACAATCTGATTTCAAATCTGAACAGAGGATTCACAGTCCCAGTTTATGGTGTCCACGCTCCAGGCATAGTGGAGGAAGGCAGTGTGATCCAATGGTTGGACCACAGGCTTGGGTAGCCCTGTTTCTGGGTCTGATTCTTTCACTTCTTTTGCTGGGACACCTTGGGAAGGTTGCTAAACTTCTCTAAGCTCAGTCCCTTACGTATGAGTTGAAGGCTGCTATGGGGTAGGGCCAGGTTAAGTGTGGAAAGCTGTCTATGGGTGTTGTAATTGAAGGAGAGACTGAGTTAGTTATTCTGTGTATTAGGCCAGTGGTTCTCTGACTAAGGAGTAGCTGGGTGCGTAGCTCTCCTCCCAGGCTTCTCACTCACTGGTAGAGCCATGAGCCAAAAATAGTCTGGGATCTACAGCTAGCTGCCTTATGACATGAACAGGTGACATCTTCATGAGCCTCCCCATTTCCTCTCTGTAACATGGTTACAGTACTCCTAGTTACATGGGTCAGCTGAAGGTGATTTCTAAAATAAGATGAACTTATAGGGGAAACCTGACAAAGCATGGCTACCACGTGTCTCAGCTCTTCTGCCGTGATGAGGGCAGGGGTTTAGATAGGATGTGACAGCCTCTACTTTGCAGGATGCTGTGGGGACGCTAGGATTTTGAGCCATCTAACCACAGTAAGCACACAGAAACAACTAACGGGCATGCTCACTATTGCTGCTATTCTTCTGCTGGAGGAAAACACTGAGTCCTCAGCACAGGGTCCAGGCACAATGGAGGACTGGCACTGGATTGAGAAAAAAGAGCAGAAACTTGGCAACACACTGTCTGAACTTGAAACCACCACTTTTGAGCTGTGTGACTTTGAATGAGTGTACAAACTTCTCTGAACTTCAGCATCACCTATAACACAGGGGAGGTGGCAGTCACAGCACTTGCTTCCTAGGGCTGTTGAAATCACTTGTTTCCAGCCTTGGTTCTTCCATTTCTTTGCGTGGACTTGGTGGGAAGGTTGAAAACTCTGTCTATGTGATGTATATGTATATAGAAAGACACTCCATGTATAATATTCTTAGTATGGTGTCCATCACATATAAAAGCTTAGAGAGACCCAGCATTTATGATTCTCACTTGAGGGGGGGTTACTGAATAGAGGGGCCTCTGAAGTCACCCTTTCTGCTGCCACTGCCACACTTGGAAATAAAAAGAAAAAAAACAGGCCAAAGATGTTATTACACGAGGCATTTGGGAATGAGATAATTCACGGCAGTGGTAAATTACGCAGGACAGACCATTAGGGAAGAAACGATGTATAATAAAGAGCTAATGGGGCAGGACAGAGGGGGAGTGTCCCAGGAGCCAGGGAGGAGGGGGAATGATGTGGCTGGGAGGATGGCTGACCTTGATGGGAGGATGGGAGTCAGGTCGATATCTCTTCAAGTGAGTGATGGATCTATATCAGGAAGTGATCACATAATGCAAACAGATGGTAAAACAGCTCCTAACCCACTGGGTCCCCAGGCAGGAGCTCTGTCTGTATCCAACTGTCCTCTTTTTCTTTCCACTCGGACAAGTGCATAGTCTCCCTGTGGCTTTCAGGTGGATGTGACAGTCAGGAAGGGGCAGAGATGCTGCAGTAACAAGCATTCCCCTAGAAACAGCACAGCCTGTCCCCAGACACTCCCTGTAGTCACAGGACAGGGGGAGATGGCTCCTCAGGAACACGGACTCTTCCCTGGGGAAGTTATTTTGGCCATCATCATATCAATGTGCAAATCTGCAGTCTCTTCCAAGGTGCTCTGACTCCCAGGTATTCCCACTTGGAAGAAACACTCCTCCTCCACTCACCTTCATTTCATTGGCCAAAATAGAGCTTCCTGGCCACCCCTGAGACAAAGGCCCAGGGGATGCATGTCCTCTTGTGTGCCTGAAGGAGGATGGACCCTGGGGACCTCACCTGTGTAGATTCAGACTTGAGACTACCAACCCCACTCTCTACTGTGACCAGCCCTGTTTCCTGACATATTTTTAGAATTATTCATTTTAATTAATGGCTTATAATTTATTTAACAAATGTCCTATTGATATAATTCAGATGGTTTCATTATTTTACTATTGTAATAGCACAATTACTATTTTATCCGTTAATTGTTCTCTAGGTTTCTATTTTGTTAGAATTGTCTCTAGGGAAACACTGGAAGAAACAGCTCCAAGTCTTAAATGCTGCTCACACCTGGGTGTGTAGAGTGAATAATTATGGTTAGTGGGAGGGCAGTGGGAAATGATTAGGTCATTGGTTGTCCTCGGCACAATCACTAGAGTCCCAGGTGTGTCTCTAAGAAGTGTCACTGAACAAAGTAATGACACCTGGGGGGGGCAGGGACACCCTGCCCTGATGTGCTGTCATCTGGACCATTTCTTCTTGGCCCAAATCCCACCCTTGTGGAAAGCGACAATATATCCTGTCCTACTTGTTCATTAGTGAGCAGTATTGGGAAATGTGGGTATGGTCCTGTCACCACGACAACCCCCATCCTCAAAGCTAAGGCAAGGCAGGCATCCATTTACCCCGTGTGGCTGCAGCTTGCAGGGACACAGAATGGAACCAGCTCCTCTAAAGTGATAAGGAGAGATGCACTTGATTCCCAGATGTCTGACTGATGAGACAGATGTTGGCAAATCATCTGTGTGGGATGACTAGGCTGAAAACAAGAGTAAAAACAAGAAAATAAAGCAGGAGGTGATCCATGAGGGACCCTCTGGGAGAGCAGAGCAACCCTGATACACTCTTTAGTCCCACAGATTCTCTGCAGTTCAAGGCCAGTGTCACCTTTGATTACCACCCTAGGAGCCTGGCACCCAGGCCTGCCAGAACGTCTTAATGCATTTTTTTTCTATCCTATGTCTACTCCACCCCTTCCTCCTTGTCTCTGTCCCTCCACTTCTCCTGATAGCCTCAGGCTCATAGTCCAAGAACTCTATCTGTGACATCACCTTAACCCAACAATTTCCAGAGAGAACTCAGCCTCTGTGATAGGCAGAGATCTGGGAGGTGAAGGATTTCCAGGGCATGGGCTAGTGAGGGGTCAAAGAACAGTGCCATAAAGCAACACCATCCATGCTGTGTATTAATAAGTTTCTGATCAGGCCATCCCCTCAATTTAAATGAATCTCTCCTGCCCTTGGCTTGGCCTAGCCCAAGGTTTGGACCCACTTCCAGCCCTGCTGCCGATTAGCCCCCAAATAATGACTTAGACACTTATATTAATTACATGCTATTCAGCCTATGGCTCAGGCTTATTGCTAGCTAGGTCTCACATTTTAACTCAACCCATTTCTATTAATCTATGTCTTGTCACATGGCTCATAGCTTACCTGAGTTCCTTCACATCTTGCTCCTTGGGCAGCTGGATTGTGTCTTCCCTAACTCTGCTCTCTTTCCCTGTATCTATGTGTGAATTTCCTGTCTGCTTCTAAGCCTCTCTCCCATAGGCCAAAAAAATCCTTTATTATCCAATGGTATTCACAGCATACACAAAGACATCCCGCATCACTCCCCCTTTTCTGTCTAATCAAAAAGGAAGGTTTCAATTTCAACATAGCAAAATTATATATAACAAAACAATTATCAAGCAAGAATTACAGTTACAATTTCTAGTCTATTTGTATTTAGCAAAATTAAAGAAAATAATCTATCATCTGCCTTATCCTTGTGAGTTGAAAGTTTCCCATCTAATTTACTTTTTATTATAACTAAGGAAAACTATAATTATAACTATCTAATATTCAACTACATCAAAGACTACAGAAGGATATAACTGGAGTAAACATGATATGCAAGCAACTTCCCAAATCTAGAAATGACAGAGGTGCAGAGGTGACATTTGACTGCCTGGACAGTCACTTAACTTTTCTTTGTAATGTTGGAGCATCCATCTTTAACCTACAGGCCTAGAGTCTCAGACATACCTTTCAGTGAAGCAAAAAAATTGAAGGACTGCCCTGTCCATTCTAGAATACTTCATCAGTCTCTTCTCCTTGTGTTCTGAAAAATGTCTGGCAGCTTTCTCTGTGAAGCAGGAACCTGAAGGACCATCTCAGCTTGTTTGCCAATGGATCCTACATGTCCAGTTTATACAGCATACTGTCAGGCAGTTGAGGCAAGAACAGTTTCTTGTCCAGTGACTAACTTTTGCCACAAAAACTCCGTATGGAGTTTCTTTGATACACATCATTATCTTGAAGTACATTGTTGCAGACCTACCTTCTCACTCTCCATAAAAGTCTAAGTTCTTAAAATATTTTATGTGCCATATTCTGTAGGTCTTTGAAGTATTTAAAGATTACTTATTTGAAATCTTTGTATACCTACAAAAACTTAACTAACATGACTATAAGTTTTGTTATCATAGATGACTATTGATCTGCATTTCTTAATTTCACATTACAATTTTAAATGTGTTACATAAACAGAAGACATTAAGCAAGAGTAGAAATATACATACAGTATAACAAAATTGACTTTAAACTTGTGTCAATAAACCAAAATCTATACCAATGTAAAATATTTTGAGATTAACAATTGTTTTTTGGATCAAAGTAGATTCAATAATCTTTTAAAAATCATTTGTATATGATATCCCTCTTTTTTCCCTAGAAAGAGATTGGCTATGACTGTTAACCATTTATAATGAAAACAAATATTTATAAGCAATGTTTTGGGAATTTGAGTGTAGCTGATTGGGGGCACTGGCAATCTTATGGGGCTCCTGAGGCTGGAACATCCAAGATGGCTGTCTTGAAGCTGATCTGGCCATCTCTTCTCATCAGAGATTTTTTTTCAGGAGATCTTCATTGATCAAACATATTAGCCTGGAAGCAATCCACAGATTTTCATCTTCTGTGGAAACAAAAACAGAACCTCTTTTCCAAAGCAACATATCCTTAGACAGAAATTTCAAAGTCAAGATACCTTTAAAATATATATGTTCATTTAACTTAGCACCCTTTAAAATCAAATGTCTTTTTGCAGTTAGCTCATTAACAGTTAAAAAGTTAAAAGAAAACATAATAATAAACATAATACAGACTCTTCTTTATTACTCTATTTCTCTTTTTTAAGGATTTTCTCTACTCTTTCTCTTTTTTCTTTGAGCCTACATATTCTTTTTCATACACATTGTAACCCATTTAGAGGTTTTCTTCATCTGAATCTGTTTATTGCATATTCTTAGTTATTTTCTAACCAGGATTGTTTTTAAAATGCTAAACTGTAAAGCACTGCTTTGACTGCTGGCTTCACCATACTTGGCGTTTCACATGGTGGAGGTACCAGAGCCATACTTACCTTCCCAACAGTGGGGAATTTTAGGGTTCACACTGCCACCAAATAGAGCACTGCAGCCTATTGCTCATGAACTTCATTTAAGTACTTAGCAGCAGGGCCTCTTAAAAAAAAAAAAAACCACACAGTTTCTGCCACTAAAGCTGTTAGGAAACATCTCTTAAAGGAGCCATGCCTCTGCTTGCCGCCAGCAAACAGAGTCCTCCCAGAAAATGCTGTTACCAAGAAGCTGTCTTTGACTCTGTTTCCTTTTTGCCTGTAAGAACAGAAGCCTTAAATCCATCATATGCAGCTCGTGCTTGTAGCAGGGCTCTTGTGAGACTTTGGGAATTGGCCCTGTTGCAACTTAAGCTGTACTCTGAAAGCTTGACATTTTGTAGCTCAAGCCTGAAGCCTACTCTGTATCATGGCCCACTGAGAGACACAATTCAGAAGCTGTTTTTGGCTCTGTTTCTGTGATCTAGAATCCTTTATAAGCTTTCTCAGGCTTTATGTGGATGTATGTGCCCCATGCTGGAATGCCATGTGTATGAATAAGTTTTTGGCCAGGCTAGCCCCTTAATTCAAATGAATCTCTCCTGCCCTTGGCTTGGCCTAGCCAAAGGTTCAGACCCATTCACAGCCCTGATTGTTGCTTAGGTCCAAATAATGACTCAAATGCTTATATTAATTACATAGTATTAGGCCTATGGTTCAGGATTATTTCTAGCTAGCTCTTTCATTTTAATTCAACCCATTTTTATTAATCTATGTCTTGCCACATGACTCATGGCTTACCTGAGTTCCTTCACATCTCGCTCCTTGGAGAGCTGGATTGTGTCTTCCCTAACCCTGCCCTCTTCCCCTGTATTTATGCTTGGATTTCCTGCCTGCCTCTAAGCCTCTCTGCCATAGGCCAAAACAATTGCTTTATTATCCAGTGGTATTCACAGCATACACAAAGACATCCTACATCACTGTAGCTCTTGACCCGAGAATGTGTGAGTGCCAATGAGGGGAGTCTCTCATTCTGTTACCTAACAGAATCACAGTCTGTACCCAGATTTGGTCACCTGTCTCAGACAATAGTCAGACTTACGAACAGGGGTGGGGGCGGGGAGGGAAGGCTTATTTAACTTGACCACATTGTGAAGGGGGACAAAGAGATCCAGTGAATCTCCTCCTAATCTATCTTCAGAGTCCCAAGTGAGATGAAGGATGTACATGTCCAAGCAGTCTTGGTCAAGATATGGTCCCAGCACCATGGCTGTCTAATGATTTTTTTGTAAGGCTGTAAATTTCTTTCCTTCACACAAAAGCTGTGGCTGTCCCATGCTTGAGATTTCAGCATGAGATTCCTGGGAGAATTCTAGTTTTCTGAAGTCCTTAATTTTGACAGTCTGATAGGTAAATGTCTCTTTAGGACAAATCCAATCCTGCCAGATCAAGTACAATCCTTACCTGCAAGAGGAAACAACCACGTGAGGAAGAAACACACAGAGAAGCTGCCATGGGTCCAGGGTAGAAGGACAAATGAAGGACTCTCTGGGGTATCTTTGGAGGGTCCAGCTTGTAGAGGCCCCAGCTAAAAGTTTCATGGGACATTCTCCACCCAGTGAAACATACCTCCATCTGCAGTCTCTCTTTGCTGTGCTGGGATGAATGGGTCTTTGCCACTTGCAGAGTTTTGACTCAGACACCAAGGAAACATTTATTTTTAAAACCACTTTTTAAAAAGCACCCTTTCCAACAATGAGTGTGTCTGCTTGGAGAGGTCTTGTCAAATGAGAGGGATGAGGCATTTGCAAAGCGACGTGGAAATTAAACCCACAATCTGGGCTCACGCTTGTTTGACAAGTGATAATTAACTGCTGACAATATAATTTCAGTTTGGATGCAAATGTGTTTTTCATTAAAAAGACATCAAAGAAGAAGATGTATGAATGGCCCATGAGTGCAGGAGAAGGCTCTCCGTACCCCTCGTCATCAAAGGCATGTGATTAGAGCCACCAGGTGATGCCAACGGGTCCCTGCTACACAGGCTAAAATTGGAAAGTCTAAAGATAACAAGTGTTGGTGAAGACCAAGAACTGAACCCTCACCTGGTGTCCTGGTTACCGTTGCTGTGATGAACACCTGAGGAGGAAGAATTAATCTGGCTCACAGTCCAAGGGTGCAGTACACCATGGTGGGGACATCCTGGGAGCAGAAGCATGAGGTGACTGGTCACTTTTCACTCATGGTTAGGAGGAAGAGAGAAATTAACACTAGAGCCTCTTCCTTATCATACATTGGGCCACCTCAGCAGTTAAGGTGGGTTTTTCTGCTCAGTTGACCTCATCTAGATGACACCTCCCAGGTCTGTCTAGGGCCTTGTCACTAGGTAGGTAGTTCTAGGTCCTGTCCAGGTTACCATATCAACCACCACACATAATGCTGTTGGAAACACAGCACATGATCGTGGAAAACGCTGATGTGCAGAGGGAACAAGCACCTACCTACTTTTCCACACATTGTCCATTCTTTCTTTGTGCTGCCATGAGGATGAAGTCTGCTGATGGGCAGGACAATGGCTACAACATTGAAATCTCTCTATAGGGGGGGACTTGGTTGCATTGATGGGTCTCTTGTGTGTCATGCATGAGACCTTGAATTTGATCCCTGGTTCCACATAAAGCAGGTGTGACACATCAGATCTGTAAATCCAGAAGTATGGGAGGTAGGATCAGGAGGGTCAAAACCTCAAGGTCAACCTTGGCTAAAAGCTATCATCAGTTCAAAGAAGAAGAGGAGGAGGAAGGAGAAGGAAGAAAGGAAAGAAAAAAAAACCCTTCACAACCATATTAATTGAAACACTTGCCAAACTGATCAATTCAGCTCATAAATAATATTAGTTTATCTTTATCCTTCCCATGAGACCAGCTGCCTCTTCCTCTCTGGTTAATCTGTGCGCTGTCTGGGCTTGATATATAAAGGGACTCTGTGACACTGAGGGAAAATTTGTTTCCAGACTCATAAAGGTCACACTTTTCTGAGGACCAGAAAATCCAAGCCTCTGGCAGCATGGTGTTATCCTCAGGTTGTCAATCCATTAGCCCAAGATTCCACTCTGCCAGCGGAAAAAGTGCACCATGCCAGCCCGAGCACTATGCTTGCCCACACACTCCATCTAAAAGGAGCTGGCTCACATTTCAGAGGCGCCACCTCCATTTCTATTTTTTTTTTAAAGAGCTCTTTGCTTTAAGAGCAATTTGTGCAGATCAAGGCCACTTTGAAGAATGCAGCCAAGTCAAGAGGATTTCCCACTTGCTTGCCAGGCGCCGGCCCTTCTCCAGCCTGGCCTCTCCATGGAAGTAGCAGACATTTCCTGGTGTAGACACAGCCCGGACAACAGCACTTGGCCTCTACAATGGGACTGAGCTCTGTTGGGGAGTGGGTGGCACCAGGTCAGCCCCCTGATGACCTTCTTGGAATGTAGCCCTGAATCCAAATGGAAACTGCATGCAGTTTCCTCAGGATCTGATTTAACAGTTATTTCACTTCTGGGAGCCCAGTGAGCCTTGCTCTACACAGGGCAACAGCTTTCGACAGCTTAAAGCTATCAGGTAGAGGGAGAGAGTTAGGCAGACACAAGAATACAATGGCGTCATACTGCCCATGAGCCAGGCAGGCAGAGGGACCATAGATGCCACAAGATCAGGCGCCGGAGGAATGTGTCACTTGTCTGTCAAGCCAGGCTGAGCTTAAAGGCAGTTTAGGAAGCACACAGTTTATGAATAAGCTCCATTTCAACTAGTCTCTTTAAAAAATAATACTTTTATTTGAAAATTTCATGCACGTATATGATGTTTATTGGTTTTATCTACTTCCAACTACCTTACTACAAGCTGTTCCCTACTGAGAACCCACCAACCTACCTATGGTGCTGATCATATGCAAATAGGTGGAGGCCATCCACTGGGGCTCGGTCAACCAGACAGTGGTCACATTTTCCAAGGAAAAGTGAGACTTATTCTCTCAGCAGCCATCAACTGTCAATAGTTCCTCAGATAGGAATGAAACCTCCAGAGTGGTCCCCTCATCCATGCTGGGATTATGACTGGTTTAATCGTATGCAGGCAGCAACCATAGCTACTGTGTGCATCAGTCATGTCATGGTCAGAGGACAGTATTTCTCAGATATTCTCCAGCTCATGTATGTACGCATGTACGTATGTATGTATGTATGCAAGTATGTATGTATGTATGCAAGTATGTATGTATGTATACATGCATGCATATATATACACACATGTATCTTTGCTTTAAGAGCAATTTGTGAAGATAAAAGCCATTCTATATATACATATGCATATATACATATATGTACACACACACACATACGCACACACACTGATATTAAAGGAGTATCATGCTCCAGCTCTTACATTCTTTCTGCTCATTCTTCTATGATGTCCCCTGAGCCTTGAATCTGGAGACACTCTGCTAGTTTCTCTTAGGTACCTACTCCAAGCCAGATGCTGTACCAAAGACACAAGAAGAATGTTCAGAGGGAGCTTTGATGATCCCTGACCTCTCTCTGGGGTGATCATGACTAACACTGACTTCTGACATGGTGGGAATTGGGGAAGCATCCTATGCTGTCATGAGGGGTGATCAAGTGGGGAAGGCGTTCCCCAGTCTCCTGGCCCTCAGTCTTCTGGATTCCCCCAGCCTGAGCTCTGCTGTCAGCCTTGAGGTCTTCCTGGTTAACCATGGAGATAGCTTGTGCCTCTTTCTGATCCCAGGCCACACAATAAGCCTTCCTGTGTCTGCATTAAACACATCTCCCTGAGGTTAATTTGTAAGGAGACAGTGGAAGTGTGTTATTTAAATAGCGATTATTAAAATCATTCTGAGGACTTGCTACATAATAGCTAATTATCTGCGGCCTAATTGGGAAAACAATGCCGTCGGTTCTGTTTAGCGTCAGAGTTAATCCTGAGGATACACGGTACACTCACTGCGTCTGTGGGATTTCTTCAGTCACATTCTTATTACCTCCAAGGTGTTGTTCCTTGAGAAACTTTCCCTGACTAGGTAGTGCTCATTTGTCAAGGAGCAGTGCTTTCTCTTCCTTTTCCTCACACCCACCCAGAGCACATGGGGCCATTTATCATTGATTTGTACAGTAATCCACCTGCTTACTCTGCCGAGGTTTGGATGTGAAATGTCCCTCCATAGTTTCATGTTCACATGCTGGAGCACTTAGATGGTGGCACTGTTTGGGAAGGTTGCAGGACCTTCAGGAAGTGGAACCTTGCTAGACGAAGTGAGTCAGGATGGGGATAAGGAGCCTAGGCCTATTTCCTGCTTTGCCTCCATTTTCTGAGGGTGGCGGCAGTGTGATCAGCCAGTTTCCTTGTTCTAATTTGCTTTTCTGTTCCTGTGAAAAACCAAAACCAAAACAAAACTCTGCCCCAAAGTAACCAAAGGCAGGAAAAGGTTTATTTCAGCTTATGTGTTCATATTACAGGCCATTGTTGAGGAAAGTCTTGGCAGGAACTCAGGGCATGGGTATGAAACAATCAGGAGGAAACTGCTTGCTGGCTCTCTCACTGGCTCATTCTCGGCTAGCCTTCTTAGACATCCCAGACCTAGCTGCCTAGGAATGGTGCTCTGGGCCCTCCCACAGCAATATCCAACAAGACAGACCCTAACAGAAATTGCCAAGGCCCAACCTTATCTAAAAATTTCTCAGCTGAGCTTCTGCTTCCCAGATCACTCTAGGTTGTATCAAGTTGACATTGAACACATTCAGGCTCCTGCCACCTCTGAATCCCTGAGCTAAAATAAGTCCTTTCTCCCTCAGGTTGCCTGGGTCAGGGTGTTTAATCACAGCCACAAGAAGGTAGCCATGACACCCTCTTTATATTTCTCTCTGTTTGCTTCCTGGTTTTCTTATGCTCCTTGGTGATAGCTGGGTCCATACCAGGCCAGATTGTTCCCACTTTCACACATCATGCTTTTCTTGATCCCTTTTCCCCTGGCTTCTTTACATTCTTGGTTCTTCAATGGCCCAGTGGCTTCTTCATTCCCATATCGTTTCAGTCAGTGCCTCATTCCTGCTCTCATGCTTCAGTGTACTTTCATTCATCATTTTATCTGTTCACTCATTCATCATTCCTTGGTTCATTCACTTGATCAACGTGTCAGTCTCTTGTCAGGTTTTTCAGTTAGGTGGTTCATCATTATACAGTGTTCCGGGTGAGTATTCTGGGTGTTTCAGTTATTTAAATCTCTCTCTCTCTCTCTCTCTCTCTCTCTCTCTCTCTCTCTCTCTCTCTCTCTCGGATGGAGATCAGAGGACAACCTAAGGAATTATATTCTCTTCCTTCACCACACAGGTCTCAGGGATCATCAGGCTTAGTGACATGCACCTTTGCCAGCTCAGTCATCTTGCTGGCCGTCATTTCAGTTCTTTCTTGAGCCTTACTTAAAAAAGGTGTGTGTGTGTGTGTGTGTGTGTGTGTGTGTGTGTGTATGTGTGTGTACATGTGGTAGGTAGGTGCTCTCAGAGTACAGAAGAAGGTGTTGTATCTCCTGCAGCTGGAGTTATAGATGGTTATGAGCAGCCCAACACAGGCACTAGGAACGAGTATGAGGACTCTCCCAGGTTCTCTGGAAGAGCTGCAGCCTCTTAATGGTTGAGCTATCTCTCCAGCCCTGGGTTTATGTTTTTAAAGCCGACTTTTGTCACATCATAATGTAACAGAGGGCTTCTCCAGAAGAAAGTACACAGGTTCTTATGGGGTCATAAGTTTTTCTGAAAATAAACATATGTCAGGGACTAAGCTCACCGATCAGTAATGAGACTGTCACCAGTCCCCCAGGAGTGCCTCCATCTCTGACTGTCACTCATTCTGCTCCTCAAGTCAGATCAGTAATCACGTTACCTGTCTGTCACACAAACTCAACCGCACTGTCTTGGGCTCCTGTGTGTCCTGTTTCGGGTGGGTCGAGCCTCTCACCTGACAGTGTTCATGCAGAACACAACTTTGCTTACTCTTATCCCTGTGTGGTTCCTGTGTACTGGACTAATATCCAAATTATTTGCCATCCTGTGCTTTCTAGAGTGTTGTGCTGGTGTAAGCAGTGGCATTGGCAAGTGTTGTTTTGGTAAGAACAGGGAATGAGTGTCTGCTAATGACACATGGAGGTGCAAGTGCTGCATTGTGGCCGGGTCACATACAGGATCAGCAGCAGATGTTGCCTAATGGCCTGCAGAATTGCCTTTGTAGTTTATATTCTCACCAGCAGTGTTCAGGGCCACACTTTGCTCCCAGATTGCTTGCTCCAAATCCTCGCCTGGCTGTTGGTCTGCAATAAGTCCTTCTGGCCCAGATGCTCAGGCCTTTCTGAGTCTTCATTCCTAGAACTTTGATGAAGAACACTCTGCCCCCACCCCCCCACCCCGTGCTGACTTTGACTCCTTTTGGAGCCTGGCCTTGGAGATGCATACTCAAGCCATCTGGGCCTGGCGTTGAATGGCTGTCTTTCCCACATGGGCCTACCTTGCAGGAAAAATACCCTATTCATGTGACTTATTTACTGTGGACGTGGTCTCTCAGTTGGAAACTCTGCTGAGGGCTGAAGTCTTTGATAATTCAGGCAGGTCAGACCCTTGTGAGGTTTACAGACAAGTGCTAGAGATGTCATGGGTTTTTTATTCTGATGTGTGGAATATAGACAGTTGGATTTAGGGGAAAGATGGATGGAGGATGTTCATATAGAGAACCAAACCTAAAAGTGAACATCTGGTGCACTCAGAGGGTGACATGGCCAGATAGACAACTTTGAACTTGAACCCGAAGCCCAGTGCCTGGAAGACACTAGCCCAGTCTTGGTGATTAGGACATGTGGATACACTGAGAATGTTTCCAGATGTCTGGCACCCTCTTAACAATCAAGGCAATCAGGAAAGGCCCAGAGGTAAATACCTGGAAGGAACCCCAACTCTGTCCCTTTATGGGTCATAGAGAGTATAGATATTAAAGTTTATTTTTCTAGATATCTTCTTTCTCTGATTCATAGTGTAACCTTGGGTAGGCCCTGTCACCTTGGAGTCTCAGGTATTACATCCATGAGACAGGGATAATGGTACTTATGTCCTGGGACTCCAGGGTGGTGCAGCTGGCAGAAGTGGAGGTTTCAGGCTCTGTTCCTCTGCCACCAAGGCTGAGTGTCACACCTTCATGGGGCAGGGTGTCCCTCACCTCTGTCTCCATGCTTTCCTAGCCACTCCATCCTCACCTTCCAGGAATGTTGCCACAATGTTTCTTGTTGAAATGCTATATGAATCTGGGAGTTAATTTTTTTTAAAGCTTAAAACCATTCCGGCATTTCCTCATGTTTTTGACAAAATTTCTAGTCTAGTTTTAAAATTAATTTACTGTTGATAAATTTGGACACTCAGATACTCATCAAGAATCTTTTACCTAGGAGGATGGAAATGGCAGAATACTTGGAAAGCAGGCATTAGTGGACAGTGAGCAGCTTCACAAGCCTGTGAGTTTCTTCCCCTATGCCAGGGAAGAATTAAGGAATAGAATCCAAAGAAATTGCCTGAGCACTATTCCCCAGAAGGTATCCTGAAGACAGGGCGGCATGGAGTTCTGTGGCTCATGGAGGAGCAGGCAGTTATTTTATCCAAAGGAACACACAGTTAAACCAAGATTCAAGGTTTCTAGTCCAGTGACACTTTTATTAGACAGTGTCGCTATTCAATTTAACTCTTCTGACATGTCCTCACTTGTGAAATGAAGAGAGAGGCCGTTAACACAGACTGATGCAGAGGCTCTGGAAATGAAGCTAGGATTCTAGCCTAGGGCAAAGCTCGCTGTCCGTGGTCCTGAAGAAGAGAAGCAGTCAGTGTCCACCACTAGACCTCATCGCCAAGGGAAGGAGGGCACCCTGTCTCCAGGGCAGCATTCTACCCAACCCAGAACCATCAGGTGCCAGGATCCTGTTACTTCTCACCCATGACTTGGAAACAACAGAACACATAGACCTTTAGGGATAGGACCATTCCTTGTGTGGCTTTATCACTAAGGATGGGTCTGCTGTAGACTTGAGCACCCCAGCATACAGGATTCCCAAACCATATCATTTATTCGGCTATCATTGAATGGGTCTTAAGAATTCCAGGATGTCTTCAGATTCATTAGTTGTTGGGGACAATCTTGAACTTCTCATCCTTCTACTTCCATCCACATCTCAAGTGCTGAGATTATAGGCACACAACACCACACCCCCTTAAAATCTGTACACAGGTGTGTCACAGTGTGCATGAGGAGATCAGGGGGCAATTTGTAGTAATCTATTTTTTTCTCCTATATGCAGATTTCAGGGACCAAACTCAGGTCATCAGGCTTAGGGGTAAAGTAAGTTCCTTTACCTACTGAGCCACCTCACTCTCATCTCCTTCATTGTGCTGCTGAGGACTGAACTCAGGGGTTTTGTATGCTAGACAAGCATTCTACAAACTGAGCATGTCTTCAGGCCTTCACTGAAAGAATGGAGACATCTTTTGGCCAGGTTTTCCTTCAAGCCCACGGCCAAACTACTGATCTGGGAATAGGATGAGCATCGGTGAAGGCAGAGCTAAGGAAACAAGGGGGTGGGATCCCGTCACGGGCTTGAGCAAGGCTCCTCTCTTTATCTCGCTTCTGTGCAGTCACTGCACATGCAGTGTGAGAGATCCTTCACACTCTTCCAATCTCCAGTTTACAGATGGAGTTTCATTTCATTCTTTTTTAAAAGATAGTGTCTTGATATACAGTGGACTAGTCTCACACCAGTTATGCAGAACAGGCTGGGCTTAAACTTATAATCTCTTCTCATGTACTGGGCTGGCAGCAAGCACCGCCACGTCCAGCTTTATTTGATTCATTTTAATGTCTCTGTAAAGAATGGGACATCATTGCCATTTGTTTTACAACTAAGTAAATGTTGTCCCAGAGTGCTGAAGGGATTTGCTTGAACCCTGGAAGCTGCTGAAGGATAGAAGGGAGGTTTTTAGCTGTCTGCCTGTAAGATCTTCACCCGCCCCACACAATCTGCCCTCTCTTGACTCTGAGGGTGACAGGAACCCAGCTGGTACAGGGTGAACTTATGTCACTAGCGAGCCTATCTGGCAGACAGGGGAAGGAGTCTCATTCACTGCCAGCTTCCTTGATCTGAGACAACCTGGAGGATGTTCCTGGAGGATACAGGGTGTGCTGGCCAGACTCCCAGCTGGCAGCGGCTCTAAGTGCTTATGGGAGACTGATTTGGGAGGATCCATAGGCTAAGTCATTAGAGCAAATTGACCTGTGGGACATATTCTTCTTTGGATCAGGAATCAGGGGGCCACAATTCATTTCTAGATGCATTCAGAATATCTAGCATCATCTCCCTTTGGTCCCCATGAGATTACTTCTCTGGCAACAGGGGCTGCCATTGCTATGAATCCCCCTTGCATCTTTATAAAACATCTATGGGTACCTACTAGGTGCTAAATACGAGGGCTCTGACAGTGAATCCCATAGATTGGTCCTACCAAACTGTCCATAGACTTCTGTTGTCATATGGAAGCTGCCAGCTCACACTCTGGTCCCTGTTACTGCTCAGTTTTAGGAACATTTCTTTCCCACCACACACACACATTTTCATAACTGAGAAGTTGAATGGGGGGCTGTAGGAGGGAATAAGCAAGCGCTAGAGAGATGTTGCTTTGACCTGTTTCTTCCTCTAAGAAATGAACATCTAAACATAAATTAGTACAGCCTTAGCCCACATCTGAAAAAGAAAAAAGGACCAGTTAAATTCATTTTCCTGGTTGGCTTTTCAAGCCCGGTGTTAATCTATTCACTGGCTCAGCCCATCAGGAGCAAACATGCTTCTTCAGGAGTTTTTTAACTGAGAACAAATGCCTCATTAAGTTAAACAGATTAACCCAAGAGCAGTATTGATGTCAGGCAACATAATGAATGTCGTTATAGAGAAGGCACAATGGTCCTGAGAGGGCCCTGGCCCACCATCAGTGGCTCTGCAAGTGTACTGGCTGTTTGTTTTTGGATGAAGGTGCAATTTCTTTTGGGGTGGTAGGGGAGGAGATGAGAAGGAGTCCTTGTCTGGAGCCAAGGTCACATTCTTTCCTGTGACAGTGTCAGAGTCTTGGATTGCTTGTGAGAAGTACATCACCAAGGGAAGTACTGTGTATGATGCACTCACTGTTGGATAAGGCAGAAGAATTGGGTTTAGCTTTTGAAACGGAAAGAAAAAAGGGAGGTTCAGACCCAGGCCTTCGAATCTGGGGTCTATATCCAGGGGCCTCTCCTTGTGCCAGTGGGAGATGACCAGCCCAGGCCTTCCTGCCACACTGAGAACCACACACATCATTTTCACAAACATTGAGCTCATCAAGTCATCAAAACCAGGACAGATGGGAGTTTCCAGCCCTAGAAACTGAGGCTTAGGGAGAAGTAAGTGACCTTCCTGACAGCATCAGCTTATGGGGATCGTGGATACAGTGGAATGCTGACCCAGGCGGGGGTTCCGTACCCCACACACCTCTGCTGCCTGATGCTCTATCCTCTTCTGGGAACCCCGAGATCATCATAAATTCCTTGTGGTGAGAGCTCTGTCTATTTCCAAGAGCAACTAGGTACATGGCGACCATAGGCTAATTCTGTCAGTCGCCTTCTGTGTGATGACAAAATACTGGAGAAAACAGCTTATGAGGAGAAAAAGTCTGTTTTTGCTTAAGGTTTCAGATCATGGCTGTCCCTGCTGAGGTGGTCCTGCGGTGAGACAGAGAACATCACTGCAGCTGGAGGTTATGATACAGTGAAGCTGCTCACCTTGAGGCAGTGGGGAAGCAGAGAGGAGCATAAAAGACTGGGAATGAGATACCCTTCCTCGACTTCACCATCCTTCCTACTGTAAATAGGAAGGCTTAATGTTTGCTTCCTTCCTGCCGTCCTTCAACTCATTCCAAGCCATATGTCTGATCCATGGGGTCTCTCCTGTCCTTTCTGGTCCAGCCAGCCCTTCTAATGCTGTTCTTAAGACTCATGAGAGCAGTCTGTCTGTGATCTTATGGAATAGAAAACCTGTCCACAATAGGTGACTACTCTATCTACATCACTTAGTGAAATACCTCCTCAAATGAGGCCTCTGAGGATGAATTCAGTGATAAGTTAGAGCCCCCACAGTCAATTGCCTCTCAAAAGTCCATCAGCTGGCTGCCGAGCCTTAACAATGAGCCTCTGGGGGACATTTTAGATCCAAACCATATCAGGAGCCATAGAGTGATGTGAGCATGCCTCAGGACACACTGGCCAGGAGCCCTGGCTATCATCATCAGCTTCACTTTCTTCCTTGGCTAAGCAGGATGAGTATTCATAGACTTGCGCTGCTCAGATGAATTGATAGTCTCCACGGTAGGTTCTCAGGAGGCCCCGGGGCTTTCTGCTCTGTCCCGATATCCTGATGAAAAGGCTGACTGGGCCAGGTGGGACAGGGAGGGAGTAGGGTCGCTCTCCTCATGTTCCGCTCAGCTGGTAGAAGCACACCCAGATCTCACCTCTCTCTCTCTCTCTCTCTCTCTCTCTCTCTCTCTCTCTCTCTCTCTCTCTCTCTCTCTCTCTCTCGTGCTGAGGATTGAAGCCAGAATCTCATGCACCTAGGTGAGTGTTGTGCCTTGTGCCTCTCTTCCCAGTTCTCGTACTCAGTTTGAAATGATGGCATGACACTGGAGAGCCAGGAATGGGAAGGACATGAAACAGGGAAAGAAAGGGTCCTCAGAAACAGCAAAGGAAAGACTCTGGGTCCAGCATAAAGGGAGTGCCTTCTGAATGTTCGCCTAGGGACAGAAGCAGAGGACGGTGTTAATAGATCCAAGCTGCCAAAGGCTTGTTCAAAGTTAAAGGAAGAAAATTTCTGCAAATTCATCTTTACAGCCCCAACTGGTCACCTGAGAGGTGTCATCTACTCTGAGAGGTGGTACTACTCTATGTTCTACTTATCAGGAGACCGAACTGAGACTCTGGGAAGCCGAGTGTTCAGCTAGGGTCTCTCAGCTTTTAAAAGTCAGAATTCATATCAGGACTGGACCGGGATTACCCATTGACTACAGGCAGGGTGGCATTGGCTTCCCTGAAAACTGCAGGCATCTGAAAACCATCTGCCGCCTCTGCTCTTCCTCCCTGGCTTCAGGCAGGGACCAGTAGTGGACAAGATACATAAGATCATGTTTGCAGAAAGGCAGGTCCTGCCACTGCATGCTAGCACAAGCCCCACATCCCCTGGGGGGCTTGGCACCATTCTGACAATTTCTGTGACTCAGTTGGCGTCTCTTCCTCAGGGTATGAGCCTGGCCATTCCCTCAGCACCTGTTCTTCCATGGTGTGGGCTCTGATCATTCTGACTGTGTTTTTTGGTGGGGGGGGGGTTGTGGCTCAGTGCAGGCTCGGTACTTCATTTACTGAATGGCACATTGCTGTATTTACCCCACTACAATCAATCTGTCAATTCACCAATCAGCTGATTCTCACATCATCTGTAAATTCTCTGTTTCTTAAGGTTTTGTGTTTTGTTTGTGGTGTAGTATATTTCTCTGACTTTGGGGAATAGAATAAACACATTTTAAGCATAGAAGAAACAGATATAGAAGCTTAGAATCAAAGCTGGTAGTAAAAAGAGAATTGGGAGAGCTGAAACACTCTATGAATACTGCAAAGCTACCAGTTAGAGAGAGAGAGAGAGAGAGAGAGAGAGAGAGAGAGAGAGAGAGAGAGAGAGAGAGTACTGGTACATAACAAACCTCTCCATAGACCATGCTGAGAAATGACTGTGGATCCTCTGGTTTCCCACTCACTAGCTTAAAACCATATGCTTTTATTTAGCTTGGGAGTCTGTAGGTAAGCCTAGCACAGTTGGTCTGTGGTGGGTTTGTTTGGTCTTGGCTGGGTGTACACAGGGATCAGCAGTCAGCTTATGGCTCAGCTGGAGCTGGCTGACTGAGCATGACTCCAGCTGAGTTGCTTCCTTTTTGTTTCATGTGCACTCAATAGAGAGCAGGCAGCCCAGACATGTTGTCATGGGTGAAGATGAAGGCCCTGGGATGGTTAGTTTTAATTATCAATTTGATAACAACCTAGAATCACCTGGGAGGACAGTCTCAATGACAGATTGTTTATATTGGGTTGGCTCACGGGAAATATGTATGGGGAATTGTCTGTCTTTTAAATCAAATATTTATTTTTAATTATGTGTATGGGTGTGTGTTTGTATGCACTCATGGGTGCAGTTGCCAATAGAGGCCAGAAGAGGGCATGGGATTTCTTGGAGTGGAGTTACATGTTTTTGTTTTGAGCTGCCCAGCCTAGATGTTGGGAACTGACCTCAGGTTCTTTCCAAGAGCAGTGTGTACTCTTAACCTTTAACCCATCTTTCCAGCCTTATAGGGGTTATCTTAATTAAGTTGATCAGTGTGGAAAGACTCAGGATACTGTGGGTAACGCCATTTCCTATGCAAAGGGTCCTGAATTATGTGAAAATACAGAAAAGCTTAGCACAAGAAAGCAACATATAAACATGCAAGCATCCATACTCTGCTCTTGCCTATGGATGTGATAGGATCAGCCATCCCAAGCTCCTGTCTCTGTGAGTCCTCAACGGGGGACTATAACTTGAAACTGTGAGCTCAAATAAACCCCATTCTCTTTAGGTTTTTTGTAAGAGTATTCTATCATAGCAACAGAAATGGATCTTGGATAGGCCCCAAAGATAATCAGTCAAGGTATCCAGGCAATGGTACACGGTATCTTCAGTGATAACCAGACATGAGGACAGGCAGGGGGAAGAAAGGAAAAGAATATTTATATATTTACAAAGGCATATTTTATATAGGAGAAGAAATGAGATCCTGCTTATGTCTGAAAAGAAGTTGCATGTGTATGTTGGGGGGGTTGTGTAGTGTGGGTGTGAGGGATGGAGATGTGTGGGTGGGATGGTGCCTATGTGTGGGACAGGGGATGTGCATACTCATTACACTGCACACAGGGACATCTCAGCAAACGAATGCTGCCCTCCAACAGACCAGGATGCATTTGTCTTCATTCCTTTTCTCCTTATTAGTCAGTGCCAAAAACTAACCCAGCTAAAGACTAGCATGGAAAGAGAAAAGAAGCAATATTAACACAGGAGAAGAAAGAACAAGGATAAATGCATAAAATTATAATATATAAGAATTATGTAGAATATATTAGAACTAGAGAGGTGTCTTTGGGAAAGAAGCTGCTATGAAGTTACACTTCAGGGCAAGCTTTATTAGGAGAGAGCCTTGTTGTGACTGTGCGGGGGCACTTGATTAGGCCTTGAGGTGTGAGAGCATTAGAAGGGATGGCGTATCATATAAAAAGCAGCATGATGGAGCCTTAGAGGGGAGAAAGAGCTTTCCTTTAAACCTGGAGAGTAACTTCTTTAAAAGAGATTGTTTGAAGTTAAAAAAGCAATACAGCCATGATGGACAAGACATTGGGGTGCCACAAGAGAGCCCCTGGGGATTCACCAAACAAAGTCATATTTTGGGTTTTTTTACTTGTAGGGGGCTGACACACCATGTGACTTAGTCAAAAGGGTTCTACACATAGAGACAGGTACAACAGGGCCCAGAATCTTAGCTGTTTAGGTATCTGAGGCAGGGGGATTGAAAGCTCAAAGCCTCCCTGTGCTATGGAGAAAGTTTAAGGCCTGCCTGGGCATTGTAGTGAGATGTCTCAAAATAATAAGTAAAAGAAGTAGGAGATACGGCTCCATGGTACATCACATTGAGTGTATGATGCCCTGAGTTCAACCCTCAGTATAAAAAAATGAAAAAAATAAAAAATAAAAGAAGCATAAATAATCAATAAGGCTTTGACACTAATAGTCTGACTTTATATAACTGGGTCCCCAAAACTCCTCATGTCCAATTAAAATAGATAATGAGGCCCAAGGTAAGTTCCTAGAGGTCCTTTAATGATTAAAACTTCTTGTATAAATCCTAATTTATAAGTCAGGAATTGAGGCCTTGTGGTAATAGCACACACCATTAATTCCAGCACTCAGGAGGCAGAGGCGGGCAGATGTCTGAGTTTGAGGCCAGCCTGGTCTACGGAGTGAGTTTGAGAACAACCAAGGCTACACAGAAAAACCCTGTCTTGAAAAAAAAAGTCAGGGATTGTTTCTAGTTGTCTCTCATCTCAGTCTAATTTTGCCTACTTTTAAACATTAAAAAGAGAGTCCGTCATAGAAGATTATTATAACCTAATGCTTTGGTCCACCCATTAGGGTTCCCAGCCATATCCATTATTATCAAAATCATTGCCTCATCCTGGCAGTCAGAGAAAACACTGGGATTCCTCTGGTGAGCTCTGCCATGTTTTGATGTTAACAGCCATATGGCTGTGGCCTTTGCCTTCAAAGTGACGTGACATGCCTCTTCCAGGATGCGCATGGGGACCTCAGCATCTCTCCCATTGCTCCCTCTCTTACAGATAGGCTCTTTATTGGGACTATCTGTCCCCAGCAGGCACAGACTTGACTATGGGTAGTACTCTCCTTTACGGAGACTCATTAAGAACATAGTGGCAGCAGCTGGGTCCTGTGAGGATGCTGGTGTTGAAATGGTCCTCATTACAAACATTGCTTCCAAGTTAAAGTCAACAGACTCCCTCATGGTGCCACAAAAGCCTTCCTTTTAAGAGACTTAGGCCACCTCTTTTCCTGATGCCAGAGTCATCAGAACACTAGTATGTGGCAAAGCTACCCAAAAACTTTGAATGTAGTAATAGTTCCTCTTAGCCTTGTGTTTTACATCATTGAAACAGCAAATGATTGACAGGGTTGGGTACTTTGGAAACCCAAAGCCTTCATGGAACAATTGTCCAAGAGGCTCTGGACCATGGGGACAGCACTCACAGCTGTACATAGCTACTGAAACTCTTATAAGACAGGGCATCCCATTTGGGTCCTACAGGCAGTGGGGGTCCAGTGGTAGTTATTCCTCATCTCCTGTAAGATGCCAAGCACCTCCCCAAGAGTCCTCAGCTACATGGGGCTCTTCGGGGTCACCCAGTTGCAGATGGCGTGATGGCGTTCATGGTCCTGAATGAAGGAGTCCTGTATAATGTCCTGGTTTTCCCTCTGCCTTAGCCTGGTCACCCTGATGAAGGAAGGCACTGAGCAAAGCACACATATGTCCGAATATCAGGCAGCCATCTTAGCACCACATACCCAGGCCAACAAATGATCCCATCTTTAATGTATTAGAAGCCACTGGGCCATTGCCTAAAATTGTCTCCTTCAAGGTTAAAAAAAAAAATCTAGGAATGAGTTGCCTCATAGGTTTCCAAAATATATATCAAAATCCAAAATCACTTCCCATTGCATTTGATGTTTGTGGGTGTAATTATGCTGGATCTTGAGGTGATGAATGTTCCTTGCCTCCTGAGAAACAGAGACACTGTTAGTGGAATTCAAGGCATACACTTAGTTTTCCAAATACCTGCTAGTGGGTTCTTAGAAAGGCATGCCATAGAACTTTATTCTTCCTGGTGGGTCTCCATTGGATCGCCTGTTTAATTGAGAGACATAACCTTTTTAGTAACTACTTTACCAATTCCAGAGCCCAGAGTCTGCCCTGTGCCCGATCTTAACCCACATTAATTTTTCTTTCCCGCATCTCATGAAGGCGGGAAGGATGCTGCATATGCTACCCAGAGGTCTGCTACCCATAGATCATTCCACAGGCCCTAGGGCTACCAAGCTTCCATCCAAACAAAAGTCCAGCTGCATGATTTCTGTCAACTGCTGATCTGAATGTTGTTATTGTCTTACTCATTTACTTATACAATTATTTAGTTTTCATTTCGTGCCAGTCTTACTACCTAGCCTAGGCTGGTAGGGAACTCATTATGGAACTCAGATAGGCCTCAAACACATGGCAATCCTCCTGTCTCAGCCTCTCATAGATGTGAGCCAC
This sequence comes from Sigmodon hispidus, assembly GCA_004025045.1. Taxonomy (NCBI): domain Eukaryota; kingdom Metazoa; phylum Chordata; class Mammalia; order Rodentia; family Cricetidae; genus Sigmodon; species Sigmodon hispidus. The sequence goes on along the minus strand of PVIH01007658.1, from coordinate 13,407 downwards.
CACACCTGCCTTCTCCAGTAGTTTATAATCTACAGACTCAAGTGCTCCATCGTTTTAACCCCACACAAGACCTACAGTAACCTGAGTGAGTAGCTACTCAGAAAGGATTTCTTAAAGCTGGGATAGTAGTGAATCCCTTTAGTTCTACAAGTCCTGAGGCAGAGGCAGGGGGATATCTGTGAGTTCTAGGCTAGTTAGGTCTACACGGTGAGACCCTGTCTCAAAACAAACAAACAAACAGCAGCAACAATGACAACAACAACAGATTCCCATGTTTCAGATAACTCTGCCCTGGCTCAGGAGCTCATGGCAGCATTATTTCAGCTCACCATCTGCGAGGTCTTTACCCTCTCCCTACTCTGCCCTTTTACTCTCTCCCCACCCCCACCCCCTGCCAGCCAAGCCCACAGACCTACTTCCCCAGATGCTCTAACAGGACTGGGACATTTTTGTTTTTCTTTCTTTCCTATTAGAGATTGGATTCCGCTTCTTTGCTTGCCATCTGCTTATTCCAGGATTCTGGTGTACTGCTTCCTCCCCACCCCGAAGTCCACCCCTACACTCCCACACTCCACTGACAGTCTGTTAGAGGTTATTGTAATCTGTACCAACCGAAAGGTGGGCGAACATTCTTGCTCCCCCGTGAGACGTCTGCCTCCTAGAACTGAACTCTCTTTCCGCCCCCAGGGAGAAGACCACCCACCTCTCCTGCTTCTCTTCTCAGGGCGAGCCCCTCCCCAGAGTTCTTCTATCTCAAATCTCCAACAATGCCTTCTTGTTAGAGGCAAATACCACAAAATGAGTAGCGCATGCCCAGCTGCAGTCTGCCACCTCAACCAGAGAAACACAAGAGCATATTTCTGGAGAACTCTTATTGTAGCACACATCATGATCGTGCCAAACTATTGTTAGAGACCTTCACCGTGTCTCATCTGTTTTCTTGGCTAGTGCTGTATAAATTGAAAGCCTAGGTGTGGGCTGACCTCCAAGACCTCCTTATATTTCTATTTCTGTCACTCTTCCGAATACAATAAGTTGTCTATGATGCTTAAGGCAATGTATGCCCTTGTCTCTGAAATCTCCGCTATTTTCTCGAATGTTCCTTTTTGTGGGAAAATGGTAGCAATGAAGCCAATGGTATAGTCTGAGTTCTACAGTGTGTGTGTGTGCGTGCGCGCGCACACTCAAGCTTCCTTGTGTGTCTGACTGTGTGTGTGTGTCTGTGCGTGTGTGCAATCATACTCAAGTGCATGTGGGGTTAGGGACAACCTTGTCTGAAGCAGTCTCTTTGTTGCTTGCTGCTGTGCTCCCCAGGCTGGCCCATGAGCTTCCAGGAGATCTCCTGTCTCCATCTCCTATCTTGTTGTAAGAGTGCTGGGATTACAGGTTCTTGGAATTTCAACTCATCTTCCTGCTTGCATGGTAAACGCCTTACTGCCGAGTCCTCTCTCTAGTCTGTGGTTTACTTTTCCCCCTGCAATGCTGGGATTGAACCTAGGGCTTCATGCATGCAAGGCAGTGCTCTAGCACCGAATGCTGTGGTTTCTATATTCTTGTTGCTCTAGAATTCAGGAACTCCATGCTGTATAGCTCCTCCTAGGATTGGCTAATTCAAGAACAATGCATAGCTCTCCATCTCGGATGCATAAAGCATTCAGCCTGGAGCCTGGACTCCAGTGGCTTTCTTTATCTGACTCTCAACATCAAGCCTTCATTTCTCCCATTCTAACCCCTGTCTCCAGGGCTGGGTATCAGATGTCTAGGGACCACTCTTTGAAGAAAATGAACTATACTTTCTCTAGCTGATTCTAAGCTTACTCATCATAGCTACCCACTTTGCCTTGTTCTCTCCATGAAAATTCTAGTATGGCTCAGGGCCAGCTCCCTGCCCCGACCGACACCTCCTGACCCACCCTTGGGCTTTATATGGGGTTCTGTGGGATGCATCATGCTGTTTTTCAGAGATCTGTGCCTGTATCACTCCCTACTGTAGCCAATCCTTTTCACTCAGTGACCATACTTAAGGCAACTATTGAGCATATTTTAAAATGACTGAGGATTGGCACATGGCTTCTGATTTGTGGGCCAAAATAAGTCACAGGGCCAAGCCAGGCTTAAGAGTTGTGGAATGAGGTCTTCTTGCCTCCTGAGAGACAAGTAGTAACACCTTCCTCCAAAGGACAGGCCCACAGATGCACATGGGGAAGACCTGTGGTGTTAATGTGTGGTGACTCGCCAGTTAGATCCCTCATAAAATCTCTCACCAACCAGGAATGGGAGAGAACAATTCTGCCAACTGATAACGAACACCACAGAATCAATCAGTAGCTCCATAACACTTAATATTCCAGAACAATCAGAACTCAGTGGCTATGACTGTTTCAGAGAGCCAGTGCCCACAGCGACTCACAGCTGCCTGTACCTCCCTCTAGGGACTGATGCCCTCTCCTGGCTTTGGCAGGCTCTACACTCACGTGCACATTACCTCCCCCCATATAAACATAACTAAAACTAAAAATAAAATACTTTTTAAAATCAGAAACAAGCTAAGAATATGTTTTTCCCCCACAATGGGCTCTAAGGATCAAAACCAGGGCCTTATACATGCTCCACCACTGAGCTACACGTCCCACTCCTAGGCTGTGCTGTCTACTCTTCAGTATTGTGCTTAAGGCTCTAGCTTGTGCTACAAGAAGTGAAAAATAGGTGCTGGAGAGATGGGTCAGCAGTTAGAAGCACTGGCTGCTCTTCCAGAAGTTTCCATATGGCAGGTCACAACCATCTGTAACTCTAATTCCAGGACATCTGGATGCTCTCTTCTGGTCTCCATGGATATCAGGGAGGCATGGGGTGCACCGATGTAGGTGCAGGCAAAACATCTATGCACGTGGAATAAGTATAAATATGTTCTTTGAAAGAAGTGAAAAAATAGTAAATGCATCCATATTAGAAAGACAGGCCAAACATGCAGTTTCCAGTAAAGTTATAGTGTTAAAAACTCAGCACCATCTGTGAGTTACCAGAATTAAGGTAGCTTTGGAAGACTGGAGGCTGCAAAATCAACACAGAAGAAATCTATGTTTCTCTACATGGCTAAAGAACAGTCAGTGTTGAGGGAAACCATTTATAACTGTAGCAGAAATGAGAGACTCTAGAGGAAAATCCAGGAATGTGTATTAACCATTTTTGTATTGTCATGGAGAAACACTTTGAGTGAGGAGGCCGTTTATGGAAGAAAGGGTTTGTTCAGGCTTCCTGTTGCAGAGGGTAAGAATCCATGATGGCGGCAGCAGGAAGCTAAGGGCTCACATCTAGAACTGCAAACAGGAAACAGAAGAGAGCATGTTGAGAATAGCTTGAAGCTTTGAAACTTCAAAACCACCCCCAGTGACATCCTTCCTTCAGCAAAGCCACACCTCCTAAACCTCCCCAAAGATTGCCACTAACGAGAGACTAAATATCCAAAGATCTCATGCAAATCACCACAGAGGGACAGGTTTGATTCATAAGCTGCAGCGTCAACTCATCCAAACCCCAAATCCCAACAGGCTATTGATTTCTCTACTGAAAAGTAAAGATTCATTTAAAACTAGATATTTCTAGTATGACCCATGGAAAGAGGGGTTTTCCCATGGTCAAAGCTGCTTGAGATGGGCGATGGGCCCTGGCTGCCCTCAGAGGTGCTGGGACCTCCATCCTGGGGGGTGAGACCAGCCAGAGGGAGTTACAGTTGTGCTGGGCTTGGACTCTGTCATCAAAGAGACTTAGATTTGCATTGTAGCTTGGGTTTTGCCGGGCAAAGGATGTCCCCTTTCAGAGTTTCAGTTTGCAGATCTGTGAAATGGTTCAGTCCCCATTATTTTAGTTTGCTTTCTGTTGCCATGATAAATACCATGACCAAAAGTAACTTGGGGAAGGAAGGGTTTATTTAATCTTACATTTTCAGAAACTGTCAGTTATTGAGGAAGAACAGAGTAGAAACTGAAGCAGAAACAGAGGCAGGAACCATGAAGAGAAGCTGCTGCCTGGCTTGCTCAGCTACTTATATAGCCCAGGTTCACTTGCCTAGGCATGGTACCACCCACAGTGGGCTGGGTCCTCCTACATCAATCAGCTATCACTACATTACCCCACATATGTGGCCACAGAGCCATCAGATCTGGGCAGTTATTCAGCTGAGTTTCCCTCTTTACAGGCATCTCTAGGAGTGTGTCAAGTTGGCAGTTGAAGCTGACCATGGCACCCACTAGCTGATTGAGTTTATAGAACTTGAATGAAGTAATACAGAGTACCAGTGCAGGGCTAGGCACAGACGACACCCCAGGAGAAGGGGATGACATCATTACATTTAGGGAGGGTATTGTTCTGAGATGGGGCCTTGGCAGTCACTCTCTGTCAGTGCCTTTGAGTTTTGGGGCTCTTCTTCCACTATTAATCCAGAGTGAATGACTCAGCCCTTTTCCTCTTGCTGGGGCTCTTCCTCCCGAAAGGGTCTATGCCACATCACAGTCCCCTCCTGACTTGTCTTTACCAGAGACCCGTGCATATGGTGACAACTCTGGCTTCCTTATGTTGCTACAGGCTTATGAGGACAACTGAGTCACATCACAAGAGGCCCTGGGGTGCTCAGTGTTCCAGCATAGTCACACTTTCAGGAGAGGAAACCCTTTTTGATTTGCAGGCAGTCTCTCATCGATTGAGCACATCTGGGATAATCTCCCAGTCCCTTGACCTTTTAGTCTCCAAAATGAACTGAATTTCAAACAGAGAAACACCTGGAAAGGGCTCAGGGCTCTTGCTGTGAGTGTGGGGTGGTCCGGCAGAGTTTTATCATCATCACTAGGTCTCAGGCAAAGGCCCCTGAGAGAATGATGGGCCACTTAGTACTGGTTAATGGCTCTATGTTGCACAGACTTATGGATCTTCTTAGAATGACTCTTCCTGTGAAAATCACACTTTGGAGACACGAAGTGACCTCCAGAGAGCTTTGAATGAGTTGAGTGTTATTAACTGGGGAAACAACATAGATAGAACACAGGCCGTGAGGAAAACAGAGACTCCACCAAGATCGAGCAAGAGGAATGAGTCCCCGAGCTTCTGGCTGTTATCTTGCTGGTTTCTGCACCTTCATTCTCCAGGGGAATGGGATGTCCTAGACCTTTGTGCTCACTGTGATGCTGATGCAGCATTTCTGGCTTCTGTTCTCACCTCTGCTCAGGTCCCTTCTTAGGGAATGGTGTGGGTTCCCATCCATCTTCATTTCTCTGCTGAGGAATTGACCAAGAGAGGAGACACTGAGTTCTAGAGGGTGCAGAGCTCCTGATCCACAGGGACTGTGGCTACCTCAGACGTCTCACCGGATACAGATATGGAACCGAGATGAATCCTCCCGGGCTGCCATCCACTAACCAATGAACTCAAGAAGGGCTCCATTTGCCCGAAGTCCTGTCCACCTATGTTTGCCAGGGCCAGCTGTGCCCACTCTGTGGAGGGCTGAATATTTGAGAAGGATGATATCTGGACCCCACCCTCATCTCATAAATGGTGAAGCCATATAGATCTCTAACATCACACATGGCCCTTCTATGGCCTCTCAGTGTAAGCCTGTGTATCAGTGTCTATTTCCCTAGAGAGTCAGCTCCTGAGGAGGAAGAGGCTTGTCCTGCCCTTCCCAAAGCTATGCTCTGAGCCTTGATAGAGTCCTGGTTGGAGAGTCCTATGACACCAATGCAGCCCTGACAGAGACAAACATGTTTTCGCACCACTGTTGAGCCACAAAGACCTAGAGTAAGCATATTCATCAAAGCCTCCATCCATGCATGGACAGTGAATTCACCTCCACCTCACCTCACATGTATCACCATCATGACCCTCGACTCTCTCAGTGTGGGCATTGTCCTGGTAGAGTAGCAGATTGGCAGGTGAGACCTGGGCGAATGGAAGACAGAAGGGGGGGAGGAGGAGGAGGAGGAGGAGGAGGAGGAGGAGGACTGTTATAGAGGACCAGCATCAGATCCCACAGCATCAGCGCTGCCTGACACACAGTTTGGTAGGCAGCCTAGCAGGTCTGACCCTGGCTGAGGAGGGTCAGGATGTGTGGGTTCAAAATCAAGAGTTTGTGGCAGCAGGGACAGAGTCTGGTATGCCAGCTTGGCGGTAAGCAGGAGAAGACCTCTCTCAAGGAAATGGCCAAAAGGGTGTATACAGTAGGTTTGAGGAGTGCTCTGGAAAGGGCCACAGTACAGGTAGAAAAAGACAGCTGTTCTGGAACTTTCTTTAGTGACTGGGGTCTGATGACCAAGGAGGTAGGGACCTGTTTATAGAGCATCTCCAGAGAGTTTGTGTACCAAGCCACAGTGTCACATGGGTGCTGATGAATTTGGGAAGGTGGAGTCCTAGAGAGGTCCATCTACAGATAAGTGTGCAAGGAGTAGAGTTACGAGGGAGGTTCAGACTCCAGAGTGTGGGACCTGGCTGTGTGGCCAGAGTCTCAGGTAAGTGCTGAGGATAATCTGAATGCTCTTCGGATCCAGGGCTCTAACAAGTTCCCTGGTGCTGCTGTTGCTGCCTGTCCATTGTCCACATGAGCCTTTTGCAGGACAAATTCCATCTCCCAAATGTACCAGGCTATCAGAAGTCATGCTGCTGTGCAGAGGTGAACCATCTCCATCTTTTGGGGGCATGTACAGATTCCCTTCACACTCTGTATCTGGAGTGGGGCCCTCCATCCCCTTCTTAGGGAGTCCAGGAAGCCTGCCCACTTGAATTCCATGCACAATTACTCACCCAAGTAAGTGTTTAATTAAGTTCTCATGACGGTCACGGTGTTTTACTCAAATGATTAACTGATGGCCTTGTGTTTTTGCCTACACTCAGCAACTCCGCTTTGGAGATCTTCATCCAAGACTCACCAGCAAGTGACTCTTTGTAACCAGTCATATTGAAATGGTGGTGATGCTTGAAATAGAGAGACCTTTCTGTAAACGGTGCCTGTGGCTGAGGTCCAGATAAGACACTTGGCGAACAGGACTGGGGCATTCACAGGATGCCTGCATGTGTCTGCAATAGCTTCTAGTTCCAGGAGACAATTTCTAACATTTACATGGTGGGACCAATGGGATGAGACATGTGGATGAGGATTGTAGTAGATGTGGCCGGAGGTCACGGAAATCCACATCTTGAAGAAGGGTGTGGAATGGGGATGGATGTATTGTGTCCCTTACTCCTTTAGTGGCTGGGGTCTTGGCTGGAGAGAAAGGAAACAGAGGTTAGTTATAGCATCTGTAGAGAGGTCCTCAGATTTCTTAAGGAGATGAGGGCAACTGCATCTCCACCTAGAACATAAAGCTGATGATTCCAAGGGTCCAGGATGCTCCAGGGAACACGTAACAGGTGGCTGTTTCATAACAGATGTTATATCAGTCACCTGTTGGTGACTTCAGCTGGAGGCTTAGAAGTTAGGGTGAGCTGGGGTGAGTGATAATTTAATATCCTCAACTTCCAGCCTCCTTTATCCCTGCTCATGATTTGAAAATGCTCGGGGCCCATGGGCAGCAGTAGGAGATATAGACCACAGATGAGATATGACCAGATGAATGTGGTACTATCCCAGTTGGAGATGAGAGGAGATGGGTGGGACTCAACCTTACAGATAGTGGGGACAGGTGGGTGACAGACAGGTCAGTCCATGCTCCCATCCACCAAGCAAAAGGAACAGGGTATGTCTGGCAGGCTAGTGAGGGAGGAGCAGATCTTGAATGGGGTAAAGACGAGTCTCTAAGGCCTGAGCAGAGGAGCAGGATCATCTATGTGCTGGGCTCAGTGAGGGCCCTGGGCAGCCAAGTGCAGTGGATGCACCATTGCTCACCACTGCATCCCCTGTGCCTGCTACAGAGGGATGGGCTGACGGCAGTGACAGGAGCTGTCTGGTAACTCAGCACAGTCAGACTGGAGACAAAGACTGTGTGGGAGGGACAGCCCAGGACTGACAGGTAACAGCTAGGAAGCCAGGGAGAAAGTCAAGGGCCCTCTGGGAAAAGACCGGGAGGCCATGCTGGCAAGGGTGAGGGAGCAATGAGCACGGCCTTGGGAGATCCAGTACTTTCCACACTACTTTAAAATCTGGCTGAATCATTTGCCCTCTCTGATGGCATTTTCCCACATCAGCAGAACAAGGTCACTTTGTAAACCTCCCTGTGCTAGGCTTTGATGCTAAAGGGTTCTGTGTGACACCTGCCACTCCATTGCTGGTTCCTTTTTAAAGGGACTTAGTGGTCTTCCAGCTCCAGCTGCTTTCTGCCTGAAAAAGGCAAGCCAGCAGCGGAGCCTAGAGCTGACTCAGCAGCTTCCCAGAGCCCTCGTTACTCTGGGTCTGGTGGTGACAGGGCTGCTTGGTCCATTAGAGTCTGGCATTAATGTGCCCTTGCCCTTGGAGGTGTCATTAGTGGGTGGTTCCAGCAGCTTCTTCTATGGGAAGAAAAGAGGCAACAGGATGTGAACCTGACCTCTGGGTGGGAGGAGAGGCTGAGACAGCAAAGTTTTATGCTGGGCTCAGCTTGGGACCAAGGACCAGAGGTGTCAGCAGAGATTTTAAGGCTCTGGATGCCCCAACAGGCCAGACTCCCCCACACACCCCCAGTGTGCCCATTAAAGAAATAGGCAACTGTAAGAAGCAGAGAAAGTTTTACTCTGTGTGGCCTCAGTGCGGGGAGGAACAGATGAAGGGATCCAGTGACCTCTGAGCCTGTCTTCAGGGTATGGTTTACACAGAGGGTAAACAGTATGCACACCTGGCTGAGGTGTGGTCCCACCCATGGTGGGCTCATTGCTGTCTCAGCTCAGGTCTGTCCTACAAGGCGGTTTGATACCATGGTAAGTTAATCAATGAACTTGAAAGATAATTATCTTCATCTGGGGGCGCTAGTTCTGGGAGAATTTGTTCTTCCTAGAACTCAAAGCTCAGGGATGGTCCTACACTGACTTCCACTGACCATATCCTATCCATCCCCAAGCCAGTCTTGGTAGCTAGAGACAGACTGCTAAATGTAATGAAGCAATCTTAGGCCATCCCGGGGACCCAGGGGTTAACTATGCCTAAACAGAGAAGGCTGAGAGTAGGGGAGAGAATGTTCTAGATGAAGGTTCTGAGTGACAAAACTTACAGACAGCCTTTTCCAGCCTGAAGGTAGAGGATCACAAGCAAATGTCAGTTATGGGAATAAAAGGTAAGGGAATGGGTTACCAAATATATAATTCAAAAAGGAGTTTAAACACAGGTGTTCTGCATGAGTAGACAATACTTCTCTCAAAAGGCATGGACTATTAAATGAAAAGCTCGGATGTGTGATACTTCCATATCAGGTATTGGCCAGAGAAGCTCCCAGAAGCCCCCAAACAACAATAGAGTCTTCTGTCAACGCTCCTGTTTGACCACAGGAACTAGGTAAGACTTTATTGTGAAGATACAATATACTTTGGCTCTAGGAATAGAGCAATAAGGCTGGAACTGACCTAAAAACTTCAGTTTTGCTGGCATAGGCCTGGAAGGTTCTATACAGGCTGCTGGAGCAGAGAAGACATCAATGGTCTTACTCAGTGGTGTGCTATAAAACTGATCTGCAAGGCAAGATGTGTCTCCTTGTGCAACAGTGGCATGAAGGTTATGCAAGCGACCAATTGCTTTTGAAATTAGATTTGAGATCTGATCCACAGTAGGTAATTCATGCCTGATACTATAAACCTAGTCAAAAGCTCGAAGCTCAGGAGGTCATAGGCCCTAGAGGACCTATGTACTGGTGTTTTGCTAAATGACATGTTACCAAAGTGCCTTATAAATATTCATGTTTATACTTACAGATCAGCTGTGCCTCCAATTTTGGCCAGAGAAGCTGCTTCTTCTTCTTCTTCTTCTTCTTCTTCTTCTTCTTCTTCTTCTTCTTCTTCTTCTTCTTCTTCTTCTCCTTCTTCTTCTTCTTTTTTTGTAGTAGGTAGGAGTTAATGTAGAGACTCATAACTGGCCCAAGTGTGAAGAATAAATGACAGCCCTCATCAAGCCCTTAGACCCCAAGGGTCAGGAAGTATAGCAGAAGAGGTGTTGAAAAAATGTAAGAGACGGTATGTGTGTATGTGTGTTTGTGTGGGTGTGTGTATGTGTGTGTGTGAAACACTGTCTTCTGGATATGACATGGCTGTTGCAATCATGACCTCACTGCACTGTAGTTACCTGCACAACATCAATCAAACAAAATCTGCCCCCATTCCAGCAAGCAGCACTAATTGGACCCAGTGGGCAAATAATAAATAAATAAATAAATAAATAAATAAATAAATAAATAAGTAGAGGGAGAGGCAGGAGGGTGGAGGGTGTGTGTTGAGGTATGGGGGGGGAGGGGGGAAGACTATGACTGAGACGCATTGTTTACAGGAAGGAAATTCTCAACAGATTAAATAAAAGGTATTTCATTTATTTTTAAAAGAAGAAAAGCAAGCCCTTGAAATCAAGACCTGAGGTGCCTGGATGCCTTTATTTTATCTCCCCAGTCATCCAATAGAGTGTAGCTGCTATTATTGTAACTCCAGAATCCTATACTGCTGGGCTGGAAGGATCTTCATAAGCACTTGGTCCAGTGCCTTCACAATTATAGGCGATGCTACAGAGATCCAGAGGGATGTAGATTGTGGTCACAAAGCTCATTACTGAAAGACTCAGTTCTTCCCAAAGTTCATCCCAGCAGGTACCTGTCTGTTCAGAGCCTTTGCAGACTTACAAAAATGTAAAGAGCATGCTTTGTTGCTGGACTCGGGCAGAAAAGCCTGCATGACCAGAGACCACCGTTCCATGAGTCACCTAGTCACCCATGCTGTCCCTCTGACTCCCCGTGTGGGCAGATGCTGTCTCAGTGGCTGTGTCTAGCACATCTGGAGCTATCTCCCGGAGGATCAACAGCTCTTTCTTCTTTCTATTACTGATTGTAGAGGTGGTCTCATCTTCTGCTTTGTCTATCTACCCATTTTCCTTCTGGTCTGTGAAGTCAGAAAAGGAACCCTAAGAGTATGAAGACGCATTGGATAGTTAGAGACAAAGGCCCAGGAGGGTTCTTCCAGGGCAGGCAGATAGCAGCGTGGGAAGGCTGCTGGGTCCTCACCTAACCTCCCCCATCATACCATGGGCCTCACTGGCTGCAGAGCTCTATGTGGCCATCCTGTAACCTTGGTTGGGACTGTTAACATCCCAAATCTCAATGCTCACACAGTGACAACACCTTCCTTGAATAGTGTTGCCCTGCAAGGTGAATTCATTCTTCTGCTTAAACACAAGGCATGAGAATGTGGTCAGAGAGTGGTTGGGGCTCCTCCCAGGTCATATTGCTGACCTGTTGGAGATCAGGACCAGCCCCCAGCCTCCCAGCCCATAGGACCAGGACTTTCAAAGGCTTGGGACCACATTGTCCTCCTTTGGTCCCTCTGTTTCCTCAATGTGCATGAGCCATTCTGGGGTCCCATAGACACCCTGCACTGGGCCTCTTTTCCCAGATCAATGTGAGGAAGCAGTAGCTTGTCCATCACCCAGTCCTAACTGGGCTTTTCCATGATGGCCTGCTATTGCCTCCTTGGCAAAGGGTTGGGCTGTCTAGTGCTCTACATTTCATTGGTTACATCTTGTCATGGGAACGCCTGCAGAGGATGTAGCATTTTAAAGCACAAAAAGGGTGTCATCCCCAACAAAATAGGGGTTTGTTGGTTATAAAACAGGGAGGTAACTGTCACCAGGCAGCCACCAGCTCTGTCTCAACATTTTCAAGCTTATTTGTATGTTTCCATTGTGTCCTCAGATCTGCACAAAGACACGTTTCCTGTGGTGACCAAGAAGTAACAGGATAAACACTTGCCTAGGACCTAAAGCATATGGTTTGCCTCACCTTTCAAGGACTTGGGGGGCCTTTTGCACACCCTCAGGGTCCCACATCTCTCCTCTTGTCTCTTCTGTTTGCCCCTCTTCTCCTTGTCCCCTGTCTGTCTCTCCTGTGCCCAGTCCATCTTGCAGAGAACATGCTTGCAGCATCAGGGTTGGGGTGGGATAGTGAGGTCATGGTGTTTCCAATAGGCCTGCTTTATCCAAGGTTCCTGTTAGAAGTCCACAGTCCAGCCATCTCAACTCCAGCTTTCCTCTATTCTCTGGCCTCTTGCTTATGGGATGTTCATTAGGGTGACCTTGGTGGAGGACACTCTCTCCAAATTCAAGATGTAAGGAATGTCTGCTCAGGTTGTAATAGTCAATCATTCAGAAATACTCAAGAGTATAAAATTCCCCAAGGATCTCCATCCAGTGTAACTAGCAACTTGAAACCCAACCCGTCTACACGTCCATCATTTAGATTAGTTGCCTAAATGTTGGCACATCCGAACCATCTCATACTAAACAGCCATTAAAATGATTGAGTTTGGCCTCCAGGCTCAGACTTGGGAGAGTGCCCATAATGTATTTTTGAATAACATAAGCTGCTCTTGAAACGATACGAACAGCACATTGAAGATGCCCATGATATCAGTGTATGTACAGATAAATCCATCCGGAGTATTTCTCAAGGGCTGAGACCCTCTGCCCACATGGATTCCCCAGGGCCTTGTCCAAGGCCACTTGGGTGCTGAGCTCTATTTCCTCTTGCCTTGTGGTCAATGTTCCCTTCTCCCAGAATCGTTCCCATTAGTATCCAAACACACCGTTAATTCTCTAATTCTTCAATCCAAGAAAATCTGTACCAAACCCCAAGACTCCCCTGGCTTCCTTTGCCAACAAAACAAAAACTTCCCCAATCTCTCCTCCCTTGTCAGTCTCTGCACTTCATGCCCCCTCACCTTCCACAAGGTCATCAACAACCTTGGCGTTTGGTCAACATTCAGTGACGTGTGGCCTGCTGGCACTTGGCATGGTCTCTCATCCCTTCTGTGTGAGGTCTGTTCCCTTCTAGACACTTAGACCTTAGTCTAGTGTCTTCCCTTCTACAGGCCTGCCTCCTGCTCCTCCATCTGCCGACCTGCAAGCCTTCCTTCCTCAGGAGACTTTCCCAGACTCATGGCTTCTCTTCTTTTACATGTTAGCACCTCTCAAATTTACATCTCAGTCTGGGCCTGATGGTGCTTCCAGCTAGTGGGAAGTCCAGGAGGAAAATGGGGGCAATTTAGGGAGAATTTATGTCATAAAGAGAGAGGGGAATGACCAAAAACACAAAATAAAACAAAAACACCAAATTACATTTTATCCCAACCTTCCTTGATTTTAACTTTCTGTTGTTACCCTTCCTCCCTCCCTCCCTTCCTCCCTCCCTTCGTCCTTCCCTCCCTCCTTCCTTCTTCCCTCCCTCCTTCCTTCTTCCCTCCCTCCCTTCCTCCCTCCTTCCTTCCCTCCCT